>FIZR01005613.1:0-19084 GCA_900060175.1 Ferrisia virgata
ATTTATGTGGATTTATTAATTTTTGTGTCAATGACCAAGAAAAAAGTAAAAAATGGGGTTTTTGGGTAATTTTTCTAGGGGGCAAAAATTATTCTGGGGGGGGGGGGCAACGCCCCCTATTGCCCCCTTCTGACTACGGGCCTGTTGAGATGTGCAGCTTGCACCAAAGTGTAACGTATTCAATGTGGTGTTTCAGTTTTAAAAAAAGCATCACGATGCGTTGCCTTTTCAGCCTGATTTTCGTGGAATATTATAATGATGGGAATTTGAAAAAATCATCGCTTCCTAATCAGTGATAAGGTTGTGGAGGATTCAATAGGCATAAAAAGTCAACACCACCAGAAGGCATAGATAGTGTAATGGGGTTGAAAAGTTGAGATTTCCAAAAGACACTTCTAGGGCCTCTACTAAATGTCCATATCAAATTTCAACTTCCTAGCACATTGGAGATGAAAGAGGAACAGCTCTTTTTCAAGGTCAAAAAGAGAGGAAATCCTCATATCTCTCTTCCTAATTGATTTAGGGGGTTGATTTTTGGATATGTTATACAACTTTTAATTTTCTATCGATTGGGTTTAAAAAAAGGATAATTTTTGCGTTTTTGGCCCCTCAGCACCTCCACCCCCAAATTTGGACATGAATAAATTTTGACCCAAGTTCATCCCCACTCATATATACCTGATCCACCATCAATCTGAGCCAATTGACTAAAGTAAATGGTCTCAGCCTAGGAGGGGGAGGAGAATAAAAAATTAAATAAAAAAATATCTGACATGGTCAAAAATGGTCTTAATGATCTTCCAAGACCTCAAAACGGATTTTGTTGACCGCTGTAGGTCGATAGATTGTAAAAGCGGGGTACTCGTTGACAATATAATATAAAAAATCAGGCTAAAAAGAGGAAACCAACGTATCTCTTCTTCCAATTGAGGAAGGAACTTGATGTTTGGATGAGTTGTATAACTTTTGATTTTCCATATTTTTTCAATGAGAAGGTTTCCATAGAATAAGAAATATAAAGCTGTTTTTGCTGAAATATCAAACTAATTCTGAGAAAATTCAGCAGAACTCAGTAAAATTTTCAATAAGATAAATTTCAAAATAATGTTTTCTCCCCAAAATTTCTAAACAACTTGGACGTAATGTAATTATGTTATGCGGAGGGGGATGGTATCCGGCTACTCTAGGGAAAATTTTCTTTATACGTAGGTAACATTCTCGCCGAAACCAGACATCTCTATCATTCTGATTTTTCAAAACACAAAATTTTAAATCAGCATAACTCAGCTCCTATAACAGTTAGGGCAGGCAAATCATTCTACATGAGTATAACACAACTTGCACTACGTGTAGTATGAAGGCAGTAGTATTAAGACAAAACGTCTGGTATATTTAATACTTATGGTGAGCCAAATTTTGCCTATTTTGGAAATCTGCATGTGATACGGTATGAGCTCAGAATAATGCGGTGAAAAGAGCTCAAAACGCTGCAGCGAAAATTTCAACTTTTTAGCTCAATTTTTTCAAGTGCTAAAACTATAAAATTCAAAAATGGAATCATTATGTATTTTTATATTCCAAATGATCATTAGTGGGGCAACTTTTTACCTTTAGTTCCGTTTTCAAAATTTTCTGATAATTGACGATTTTTTTTTAAAGATGCACCCCCTCCTCCCAGTGATCGTAGTGTTTCTCGAAACGAATTTCTTTTCTAGTTTTTCAGAAAATCGTGAAGAAATTCAAAAAAGGATATTTGTCAAGAACGCATGAAATCTGAAAAAGATATTAATGGTGAAAACTTACCACCAATGATCATTTTGGGTACATAAAAAATGCATGATTTCATTTTTGGAAAATTTGTTCAAAATTTTTTCTCGCGATGTTTCGAAAATCATCAATAAACCAATTAGCTGTGCAAATTGGAAAAAGTTGAGCCAGAATACTGAAATTTTTACCAAATTGATTTGTTGATTTGAGGCCACCATAACAACAGTTGTAACCCTACCATTTTATGATGTAAAAGGTTAGTTTTGACTTTTATTTCGAGTTAATTTATTGAAAATTAATATAATTAACCTAGTCACACATTTTTCGAATTTTTTTCAATTTTTATTTTTGGAATTGATCGCCATCATGCAAAAAATAAACAATTTCAGCATAATTCATGTTAAAAATTAAGTTGGCTAATTTTTTTTTTCGAACGAAGAAAAAATAATTTTTAAATTTATTCGTTCGAAGAAGGAAAAAAAATCAAGGCCGAATTAACCAAAGCGTGAGTGTTATTTATTACAAATTACTCCTCCTTTTGAACTTGAAAAACGACGTTATTCGATGTGAAATTGTAAAATAGTAACTTAATAGTGACATTTGTACGAGATAAAACGCTGTCTGATTTAATAAAAAATAGGACATATTATTTTAAAAATATTTCTTCCACTCATCAAATTCATTTAAAAGTTAAAAGTAACGAAACTATACGATTGTATCAGTCACAATAATATGAAAACTTCGACTTGTATATGAACATACATGATACGTGTATGAATCACGTTTATTTACGATGGATATTTTTTTTGTTTGCTTTGTTTTGGTTTGAAAAGAATTGCAACCGGCCATTTAAAAATACGCGCATCGTATACTCGTACATTTAAAAGACTACGTAGACCTAGCTAACCAACTGAAAATCGGCTGCGGTGTAATATAAAATGGAAGTAATTTAGGCTTATCGTAGGTGGAAATTCCAGCACATATAAATTTACAATTATATCGATAACGAGTTATGAATAAAGCTATTTAAAAAATGGAATACTGTTTTTACATGAAGGGTTAAATCGGATTTTGATAGTGAAAAGTGCATTAGTTAGGTGAAACCTAATACGACGGAGCGGTTGGTAGGATTATTTGAATTAAGGTAGGTCTAGAATGATTTATAGGAAGCTTGCAGTTAGGCAATGCCTTTTCCTATCCTGATAATATAATACATTGAAGCCACTTAATCCCTTGAATGCACTTATTGCGCGCAAAGTAAACTGATATAGTGAACAATTTCCACTGTCCCTGTACTCTGTTTTGTTCCAAACCATTACTTCTAATATCTATCTCAACAGATCTCTCACTACCCTTTGTTTTATAACACAACGTTATTATTCATCGTACATGTATGCCTACACCTACCTTTACCTCTGTCTTTAGTGTTCACGATTTGTTTTCGTCATCTTACGAATCTGACTATCTATCTACCTTTGTACCTTTCTAATCTACCTATGATAACTCACGTCTCGCAATCAACACATTCGAACTACCATGCCAATGGGTAGAATCCTGTTCGTGATCGATTCGAGTATTTTTTTCGTCCGTGTTAATAAAATTGCATACTTTGTTCGCCGTAAATAATGTTCGGTAATTGTAAATTGAGGAGGAGTGGAAATAAATCGACATCTTCGATTTGGCTTACATTTTAATATGTCATCCAGTTCGAAATGACATACTCCCATACAAAATGTTAGGCACCTAGGTCGCTTGGGAGGTATTTTATGGCTACCCAAAATGGGATTGTTTTTGAAAAAAAAATCAACATCTTCGGTTTGGATAATTTTTCAAATCTTATCTATACGTAGTTTGAAATGATATGCTCCCATAAAAAATTTCTACCCCGTTGGTGTCTTGGGGGATATTCTATGGATTTCCAAAGTGGATTCACTTTGAAAAAAAAATCAACATCTTCGATTTGGTTAATTTTTTAAATGTTATCTGTTTGTAGTTTGAATTGAAATGCTCCCATACAAAATTTTAGCCCCCTAACTTCATTACGAGGGATTATAAAGCTTCCCAAAATGGGATCGTTTTTGAAAAAAAAATCAACATCTTCGATTTGGCTAATTTTTTAATATGTAATCTAGTTTGAAATTAAATGTTCAAATACTCTCATACAAAATTTTAGCTCTTCAAGTCCCTTGGAACGTATTCTATGGCTTCCTAAAATGGGATCGTTTTTGAAAAAAAAAATCAACACATTCGATGAGGCTAATTTTTTGAACGTTATCTGTTTGTAGTTTGAATTGAAATACTCCCACACAGAATTTTAGCTCGCTAAATCTCTTAGAAGGGATTCCATAACTTTCTAAAGTGGGATAATTTTTTTACATTTTTTTTTTCCGAAACAGGCCTCCCTAGAAAAATGCTATTTGAGTTGTTGAAATTCGCTGAATAGTTAGCTTTTCGACCATAAGTTCGCTAAAGTTGCCGAATTTCGGTTAAAAGTTACAAAATTGTGTTGTTTTTTCTGAATGGTCAAAAATCATTTTGCCATTTTACTCGAAAAGGGGTACGTCTTAGGGAACATTTACGTAGAAGTGAAGTTGTAGAGAATAAAATTTTCAACCAATAGTATGCCTTCAAATTTTTTCTATGATTAGAGGTTTGCGATCTATTTAAAATTTTCGTATTTTAAAGTTGATAAAAAAAAAAAAAAATTAAAAGAATCATTAAATCTCAAAGTTACTGGAAGTCTTAAAATGGCCAAAAATTATTAAAAAGCAGTTTGGGATATGGATAAGGGTGGGGCGAATTTTACTTCTTATAGAAATATGCCGAGGGGGCACAATAGTTGTAAAATATCTTCAAAAGGATGCGGTAAAAATTTCAGTTTTCCTACTCAATTTTTTAAACTTGCAAAACTGACTCAAAATTCTCTAATTTTCAAAAATTTAAATATTACACAAATTTATACCAAAAATTGTCATTGCTGACAAATTTTCTTCATTTTCACATTTTTGCAGAAGTTTTTAAGAGATGTTACTCGTTGTGTTTTTATACAATTTTCAAAAAAACTGTGTTGACATTTTTTTTTAAAACCGCCCTCCTAAAATGGATGTAGGACGTCAATTTTGGATCATTAAGCACAATATTTCAATTTTACCTCCATAGTTGATTTTCATCGGCATTCAAAAAAGGTCTTTTTTACGTCTTGTAAAATAAATTTGTCAAAAATTGAAAAAATGCTTTTTCGAAATAAATTCTATCAAAAAAGACTTACTTCACACAGTTTAGATCATCAAAAGAAATCTATTGGTTTTTTCATTTTTTTTAGCCATTTATACTGTATGTATTGAGAACCTCTGAAAAAAAGTACAAACATTGGAAACCGACGTTAGATAAACAAAGCCAAGTGTACTGGGCCCATTTCACTAAGAATTTACTGGGAAAACATTTTCAACGATGCAAAAAAATTTTTTATTTAAATCGGAAAAACATTTTTAAGCACCCCTGAAAAATCATTCTAATGAAATTAAAATATTCAGCTTAATCGTTTAAAATTGGTACCCTACATCCATTTTAGGAAGGTGTTTCTCAAAAAAAAGATGTATTTGTGATTAATCAGAAAATGGTGAAAAAACGGTGTGTAACAATTCCAATTTTAGAACGTAAGTATTTTTAAAAAATTTTTTTTCGATATTTTGAAAATTTTTGAATTTTAAGTTGGTTGTGCTCATTTCATAACTATAGTAACACCATCGTTTGAATCAACTTTGTCAGCTAAAAATTTGTTTTTAAATGCTCAAATTTTAGGTACCTTTATTAGGTTTTTATTACCCCATTTGGAGATATTTTCCGCTTGTCTGACAATATAAAAACCATTTCATCGTAAATAAATGTATTAAAGTAGTAAAAACAATGCAGCCAATTGACCATTATAAAGGTATGAAAATCAGCTCATGTCTTAATCTATATTGAAAAAATTCTAAACGGAATCGCCTACTCGTATTTAATTGCAAGTATGCCAATTCTACATGCGAAATATTTTTCAAAAACAATTTACTCGAATCAAAATGACACCGGGATTTCTTGCATTCTCAAAAATAGGTTTTCCTTCTGCTTTTTAGGGAAAAAGAAAGAATAGATAATACATTTCACGAGTTGATGTATTCAAAAATAAAGCGCAGAAAATGAAACAACATCAATCATACAGAAAAATGGTAGCTTTTTGACGTAATGTCGTTATCAACGTTTCCCCATGTTTTTATCGTATTAAACACGTTTTAGTGAAAAACGTATTTTTTTTAAGATGGTAATTTCGATTAAGATTTTTTTAAATATCATTTTTCAGTAGGTATACTTTTACCTATTTATACTTTTTACACTAAATGAATTCATTTACTTGATATTAAAATGGCGAGCGATGTATAGTGTTGAATTAATTTTTTTTGAGGGTAGAAAATATTTCGGATCCTAAAGAAGTGCATATCGAATCAAGTGTATTTATGTACTTAGTAGGTAAAGTACCAAGTAGGTAAACTCCGGTTATATTTTATGTAGTTTAATTCTACTAGCACGCGACAAGAGAAAAAAACATTCAACGTATTTCTTTTTCATATTCGTGAATCATGAAGTTTTTTTTTTCGACTAACTTTTGCAAACAATTGTAAAGAAATACTTTTACAAGTTAGGTAGGTAGATAGCTAGGCAGGTACATTAGTAATTAACCTAAAGAACGATTCGTTTCTTTGATACACCTAAAGTTTAGGAGCCTCTGAAATAAGCGAAGCTAAATTATCTATTCTTCTCATGTACTGTATATATTTTATTTCGATTTACACGTATTACAAGGCACTGTGTATGAGATAAAATATTTATTCCTTGAATACCGAGGTACATGGCAATTGGCATTTATATCGATGTTGAGATCATAATGTCTTACATTCCCTTCGTCCCTCCTGCTTCCTTTATTTTTGAAAATGGGATCCAGGGAAACTTCTAATCCTTTTATTGATTGTAAACTCCTGACTACGTCACTATTTCGTATCAATTTGTTTCGGTATAAGTTTCAAAATATTTTCTCGAACATGAGTTAGAATTGAATTTTCTTCATGAAAAATACATAGTTCTGTCACTCTAACCATGGTGAGAAGGGAAGGAGAAAGGTTGACCATTCTGCTTGAAATTACCATTTTTTTTTCATCGTGAAAGATGGATTGGAAAGGATATGGAATAAAATTACATTGGATTGGAATTGGAATGGAATTGAATTGAAATTTGAATGGAATGGAATTAGATTGAAATTGGATAGAAATTGAAATTGAATTGGAATGGAATTGGAGTTGGAATGGAATTGGATTGGAATTGAAATGATTGTTCATTTTTTAAATTTCGAGAAATCTGTTAATGTGCTACAATCTGTTCTATTTTATTAAAAAAAAAGTAATTTTGTATATATTTAGCTTAAGTAGATATTTAAAAAGTACCAAAAAAGGACCAAGAGCTGAGAGGGTTGGTACTGATATTTACCCATACAATATATCTGGATAAAATTTAGATGTAAGCGGGTACCACTAAAAAAAATATGTTCGATAAATAAGTTACCTATCTTGAAAATTATAAGGGCAAATATTGCTTTCAGAAAATTAGCTTCAAAATAAATTTTCAAGTATGGAAATGAGTACAGCGAGTGCAAAATTGAGCACCTTTTGTGATCTTTGTTTTTAAACTAACTTCGAAATTAAAGAAAATGTCTCTGTATCCTGACAACCTCCCCCCCCGCATCAATAATGAAATAATGAATAGTAGGCTATAAGTAGAGCAGTTTTTGTTCTATTCATTTTTTGCCTCATATTGAAAATGAAGGGGCTACCGGCACCTCTATGGTATCATTCTAGGTAAAAACTAAACACAGCTGTTCTACTTTTAGAATACTATTCATTTTTATTATTTACTTCTTCTATTGAATTTTTTATATTCAATGTACAGCAATAGCCCCTTCAATTCTACAACTAGGCTAGAGATGAACATTATAAAATTTACTCTTTTTTGCACTTCCTATCCATTTTTAAACCTGAAAATTAATTTTCTAATTTTTAAAAAACTGTATTTTCCTCTTTAATATTAACATGGACAACTTGTTTATATAATGCGTTTTTTTTTTATAGTGTCCAGGTTAGGAAAATTTTACTTTCTTCAGAAATCTGCTAATGATGGGGTCGAGTTAGCTGCAAAATAACCTCAAAATGATATAATAAAAATTTGTGCTCTTCAACTCAACTTTTTCAACTCGCAAAACTGAATCAAAATTGAGAAAATTTTTTTCTAAAAATGGAATTTTTCACATATTTAGATCTAAAATTATCATTGTTTATAAATTTGCATCATTTTCCCCGTTTTCTGGTACTTAAAAAAAAATGTCGCTTCTAATTTATTGAAAAAAAAAATTCACACATCGTCGATTTGAGTGGGGAACCTTGTAGTAAAACATTTTTGCAACAAATTTTGTTATATAGAAGTTTTGCCTATCTTAATTTTCGTAAGGAGCTACTAAAATTTGAACAAGCTCGCCCCCTTCAATTCTCGAGATAGGCAAAACTTCTATAGAACAAGTTTTACTATAAGAAATTTTTCTTATCAGATGCACTAATTACATTGGACAGGAGGAGGGGCAAAAAATTAATGGTATAATGAAGTAATATGTTAAATTTTTATTATGGCGTCATTGTTTAAGCCTATGTCACCTACGACAGGGTTCAAATACCCTGTAAAAAGTGCATACTCTGTATATATGTGCGTGAAGGGAAGAGGGTCCCGATTTTACATTTTACAAACCATCTTGTCTAGTCCAAAACATGAAAAAACAAAGATTGTTAAAACGATTCAATCATTCAACTCCGAACGACTTATTTAATCACCTAATAACTAATGAGTAACGTTTGAGGGAGAAAATTGAAGTAAAAAAATTCAAAGAGAACAGACCAATAAGCTCATGCTAGCTAATGAATTGTATTAGTATTAAAAATACAAGCACTTATATCAAGGTCTCTGTGTATGTACTTTTACTGCAATAACCAAAACTAACCCTTTTCATTGTACTTAGGTAAGTATACCAAGCTGAAAATATCGTAGAGGTAGTAGGTACTCGCTCGCACATTTTAATATAAAACGATACGTACCTATCTAATTTTGAGACACACTTTATGGAAGCAGACCTATTTGTTGGTTTTCAAAGGAATGATGTTTTTCCTTGTAATTTTATTGGACAGGCACTTTTTTATGAACTAACAAAATATATACAACGATATACTGTAGAAATTTCATTATCAATTTTTCGGTAAAACATCATGCAATAAACCTACAATACCGAAGGTATAAAATTGAAGCGTAAAAGGGTTTTCTTTTTTTTTTCTTTCTAAATAAATGAAGAAATACGAAATTCGAAAAAAATATATATAGAATTGTGTTTGTGTTCAAGAACTATTACGTGGGTATGTATACACTTGACTACAAAACACAATTTTTTTAGACACGAACTGTCTGATCATGCACTACTGACCATTATTGAACGTGACAATGAAGAGCTCTATTTTTAGCTTTTTTTTTTTTTTTTTCAATATATAAATATGTATTACATGCAAGAATTTGTACCAATATACTAGGTACATACTTGCTTCATTTTGAGGGAATTTAATTTTACCTTGCTATTTATTTTATTGCTGGTAATTTTATTTCAATTTTTTTTTTTTAATGTGAAAAATTATTAGAAAATCATCAAGCTTATCTATCAACTTTTGGTAATAAAAAATATATATCTTTTTATTGTAACATCGAGTCTTATTCTATGTACAGTATTAAAACGCCTTCCTAAAATTCCGTTAGTTTTTTCTTTTATTTGCCGAACTGGCTAGACATATACTTACTAGAATAACCAGTAGACTCGTTTTATGAATAACTTGTGGCCAAATTTTATCTCGTTATGTTGCCTATTTATTTATTTATTTATTTATGGCCACAAAATATTTTTATTACTCGTACGGTTCAATTGTGGTAAATAGGTATCATTTATCGTATATTCGTTATTATGCATTGTAGTAGATTTGTTCATGTTCGCGAGATTAAATAAGCTGAAATTTTGTCTATAATGTAGTGTCCTTTTTTGACCCAAATTTCACACATCATTTTGAGCGAAGCGGCTGGCCGGATCGTTTTTAATGGTCGAAGGTTTATGCACGTAAGTCGTGTTAATCCGGTCATTTATAGCCTAAAGTTTTAGCAACTAAAATAGCATATGCACAAATTTTACACTACGTTTTCCTGCCAGCAAATAAATTTCTTTACGTGTCGTATTTATACGAACGTGTCAATTTGGCTGGATACCTAAGATATATATGTGTGTCTGTGTGTATATATACCTAGCTATGTATATGTATATTGGGTAGCGGGGTAATATAGGTATCTAGCTGAATACTTGATTACTTTATTCAATAAGTTGATGCTTAAAGCAAACTAATTGGAAATAATTCATTTTCAGTTACGTTGAAGAGTCTACCAGCTTATTTGGTCGAATATCCTCGAACTCGTGTTTTTAATGTACTGATGGTTCTAATAGGATATATGTATGTACGAGAATATATGACGATATCACTCGAGAGTCAAAAATCCGATAAATTAAAAGTCTATAACTTTTTGTCGTTTTTAACGCGAGAGGAAAGAAGAGTGAGACTGCTTTGTATTTATATCGAAATAGAATTCCACATTCCATTTTTTTATACAGTACATTTTTCCTCGTCTTTTGAAATTTTCTCAAACTGCGAATTTGTTTCACATTGTCTAGCGCGTTTCAATGAATTATGTTCGTATTTCTGTAAATTATTTAATAGACCGAAGCCCGAATGGATTTTTACAACGTCCTATCAAAGAGTAAATTCACATCCTTATACCTAGAATGATTTTTTTGTAATACATAACGTAGTACAAAAAAAATCGCTATCGAGTTGAGTGATATTAATTAGTATTGTTTTTAAAAGTTGACTCTTGTTACAATTTTCGAAAAAAAAATTTGGTATTTTCAAACATGTTTGATATTTTTCCCCTTGATATTTGTGAGCATTGCATTTATACTCAGCGTAAGCTAAATTTTTAGGAGTAATAAAGGGATAAGAATAGGGATGACTTCAAATCTGAATTCAAGCATGTTCACTAATCCAACATCCAGGGTATTCTGTTTCAATGAGAACTCCTTTTCAACCAGCAATTACGCAGCTCACACTGAGCTGACGCATGTATGATTGCCTAACCGCGATGCTGCAGGGATATGGATGTACCTATTGGGCTACTGGCTTCAGTTTTTCAGATTTGCCTAGAATTTTCAATCGAGAACGATGCCTGATACAAGATGGCGGTTTGAATCATGTTTATATTGGGATTACAAATTGAAAAAAAATACATGTTTAGAAGACAGTAATTTTTACAATTTTTAAAAGAATTTTTCTCCTCAAGTGCTCTCGTTATTATTGTTTCTGAAAGAAACACATTTGTTTTTTCTAATGAGTTAATTATTATTTAACAAAACTTGGAAGATGGGAGCTCTAACCATAGTAAAAAATTTCAAAAGCGATGCTGGTTTCTTTGGTTCAAGCATTAACTCTCTATCATTAGTCAGAGTGAAAAAAGGCATGAAAATTAAAGTTCAGTAAATTTATACCAAAAATAGGATATGATTGGAAAAAATTCGCCGCAAAGATTTTTCTAATGAATATGCAGACTGCAGGGTGTTTCGTTTTGATAGTACTTCCTTCATACCACGAGTACAGCAACTCAAGTTGGTCGTATGTATAATGTTTTGCATATTCTAATCATTGCAGGGGCAAAGATACACATATCTGAATATTTTTTCCTAAAAATATGAGGTCCTATTCAAAATTTCCAACTTTTTATCCGAAACGTCCGGTTTGCGACAAAATATAACGTATAAGGTGTAGTATTTCCAATGTAAAAAAAAATTCCCGCCTGATTTTTGTGACATTTATACAATCATGAGAATTAAAAAGAAGTATCGCTGCATTGCGGGTAGGAAACGTTCTATTGAGGTATAAGTCGAAATCCTCAAAAGGCTTATCAAGAGTCCCTACAGACGGAACATACCTAATTTCAACTTCCTAGCTCAATTTGGTGAGGAGCTATGCGAGGAACAAACTCAAAAAATGAGGAAAATGAGGAAACCCGATCAAAAAAACACTCTTTTGGGGCTGTGAAGGGGTGCAATGAGCTAAAAAGTTGAAGCCCTCAAAAGGCATATCTAGGACCCCAAATAACTTCCTAGCTTGATTTGGTGGGGAGATAGAGGAGGAACAGCTCTTTTTCAAGGTCAAAGACGGGCAAAACCCATATGTCTCCGCACTTAATTGACTTAGGAGGTTGATTTTTAGATATGTTATGCAACTTTTGATTTTAAATCAGTTAGTTTAAAAAGGGACAATTTTTGCGTTTTTAGACCCTCAGCACCGCTCCCCCAAATTGGGGTATAACTGAATTTTGACCTGAATTCGTCCCCACTCATATATATCTAATCCGCCACCAAACTGAGTCAATTAACCAAATAGGAGAGGAGAGATTTTGTTCGGTATTGAGCAGAGGAAATGATTCTAATGTTTGAGAAAAAAAAAATAAATAAATATCTGACATTGCTAAAAATTGTTTTAATGGTCTTCTAGGACCTCAAAACGGATTTTATCCCCTCCCCCTTTCTCATCTGTCGTTGGTCGATAGTCTGTAATAGCCTGGTTTTCATTAACAATATGAGATAGAAAATCAGGCTAAAAATTGAAAGTGAAGATAGTTTGTGAAATATCTTGAACAATGTAAACTTTGAATTTTCAACAACTTTCATATTTAACATTTTTTCATACGAGTCATAGGAGGGGAATTAGGAGGTTTTAAAAATTCTATATAAAGCTCAGCATACCCTTCTGAGATGATTAAATGAGCTGGCTTTCAAACCAATTTCTTTTAAGGTAGTCTCAAAATGTTACCCTCGATGTAAAAACTTTCCACAAAAATTCCCGACTCCCTCCCCTTCTCTCACTGTGCGAGGAACAAACTCAAAAAATAGGAAAAACTGACCGAAAACCACATATTTGAGGCTGAGAGGGGGTGAAATGAGGCTGCAAAGTCGAGACCTCCAAAAGGTACATCTAGGGTCCCTACTAAATGTACGTACCAAATTTCAACTTCCTAGCACAATTTAGAAGGGCGATAGGGGGGAACAGCCCCAGTTTCATGGTCAAAATGGGGAGGGGAATCCCTCCTGTCACTCTTCCTAATTGGCGTAAGTTGATTTTTAGAATGTTAAACAACTTTGGATTCTCTATCGATCGACTGAAAAAGGAATACATTTTGTGTTTTTGGCCCCTCAGCACCCCCTCCACCCAAAATGGGGCAAATCTGAATTTTGACCCAAGGTCATCCCCGCTTATATATATCTAATCCAGGGGCAAACTGAGCCCATTGACCAAATTAGAGTGATTTTGGTCAAAATGAAATAAAATAAAAATAAATATCTGGCAAGGTTCAAAATTGTCTTAATGGTCTTCTAGCACCCCAAAACCGATTTTGTTGGTATACCGCTCCTCTCACCGCCGTTAGTCGATAGACTGTAATATTCTGGTTTTCATTAACAATATGACATAGAAAATGAGGCTAAAAACTAACCTCCATTTCGACTTTTGCAGGTCAAATTGTCTAATAATTTTACGTGTTTTTGATTTTTTTTTCAGGATTTTTTTTCAAGTTTTAGAATGTTAGCACTAAAGAATTGCAATAAAAAAATTCTATTTTTAAATTTTTTTTCCCGTAAACCCTTCCCCTCCCTCTTCCTTCCCCTATAATGTTTTATGATAATTTTCAAAATCTAAAGACAAAGCCAAATCGCCCATCTCAGTTGTGGGAACCCTGTTAGCATCAATGACGATTTACAGGGCACCAGGCGAGGAGCTGTCATTTTTTAAGGTCAATAAGAGAACTCTCCGTAATGCACCAACCTTCCTAATTTTACATAAAAAGTTGGTTACGTAGAAATATTATACGATTTTTGATCTCCTATCGATTTGTTCAGTAACGAAACATTCTTGTAATTTTTCTCATTCCTCATTCCACCTCCCAAACCAATTTTACTATCGCCTTTAAGGGTGAACAAAAATAATTATCCACCATGTCTAAAATTATTTATGTTAATAGTCTTATAGAACCTTAAAACGCATTTTCTTGATACTACCCCTCCCTCACCCCCTCTCCATCTATCATAGGTCGAAGAGCCCTGATAGCCTGGTTTTCTGTGGCATTATTGCAGATATCGTTAAAGTAATAATTTCTAAACGAGTATATCGCTGCACCTTTAGTTCGAAAGTTGAGCACACATCAGTTTGGCATGTGTTGTATACTTCCTAGTTGCAGGAGTTCCCATTGAAATAGAATACTCTGTATAGAAAGGCGTTAAAGAGGAGATAAAAAAATCTAGCGAAAAAGTAAAATCTAAAACTAATCATAATGAATCAAAATGTAGCCGTCATATTTAAAAATCAATAGGGTAACGAACAGGTCTCTGTCAAATCTAATCTAGAAGAACCTGCATTCCTTGTCCACCAACTGTTCAAAAAATTCCCATTAGCTAGCTAATGAACGATTGTAAATATTTCGAATGTATCCTGTGATATCTTCGATTGTTCAACCCTCCCCCTCTTCTATACGCTCCATTTTATTTGAAGAAAGAAAAGTGGAATTTTTTCCAACGACTAAAGTATACTCATCTGGTGAGTATTTAGAAATTGTAACTTCTAGTTACGATTTCCTCCGAGCTACTCTTCATTGGTAAAAAAAAAAGTCTCCGTGAAATAATTACGCCAAACGAGACCGAACTAATAATTGTTACAATTCGTGCAAACAATGTTGAATTCCTATTTCGCTGCTCCCCTCACCACATCGCCGATTACAGTACTTGTGCTGCCGCCATAATTATCGTAGACAACCTTACCACCCAAATCTACCAGTATTGAAATAGGTATAAGAGAGTAGATACATATACGTATATATCAACCCTACTGGCAATACTGGCTCTGTATCCGATGATAATTTTTATTCATTTTACCAGCGAGAAGTATGTGTAAATATCGCGATGGCAATAAAATATAAAATAAAAAATCTTACCTTTATTATTATCTTGCGTATTATTAATGGCTTCGATTTCAATATTATCTTGATTAGCGTCGGAAGCAGACTGCGTACGATTCTTTTCGTTTGTCAGTCGAGACGAATTCGAGGAATTATTTTTAATACGATTATCTACTACGGTATTTTGAACGACGATGTTCTGATTTTGTAATAAATTTTGATGGTTAATGTTACTGAAAGTTTGCATCTGTTGAGTTAGATCGAGTTGTTGTATCTGGTTCAGGTCGTTTTGTGCGTTCGTATCCAAATTCTGTATAATATTCTGTTGCGAATGCGAATACGGATGAGTAACGAATCTATTATTATGACGTACGTGTCGGCCAAAGGGTTTTTCTTCGTGTGACATTACGTAATTATGGTGTTCCTTATCTTCGGCCATATCTACATGGAAATTAATTTTTACATTCGATTTTATTCATTCGATTCCCAATAAATAATATAAAATAAAATAGAAAAAAAAAGATAGAAAAAAAAATTAAATTCAATGAATCTACAATCATATAAAGGGAGAAAATGAAAATACGAAGCTCTAGGCAATGCAATACCGTTCATAACTTACATTCGATTCAACATATTACAAAATAAAAACAAAAATACGAGTTCTATTACTGCGTACCGCTCAAATACTAAAAAATATAAAATGCTTAATTCAAGAAAAAAGAGTCGTTCAGCCGTTTCGGAATTTTTTATTAGAATTTCGTCATGCAAACTTTTTCTATATATCGGTCATGCATGAACGTATATACCTACCGAATTGCTTAAATGTTGGAATTATTTTGACTTTTCGTACCTACTTGCTTCGATTTGAGTGATTTTAAATTTTAAAAATTTTTATTTTGTTATTATAAAAAAGTGTAAAGTGATGATAGTTCACGAATTATTTGTGAAAAAAAAAAAAGAAATCACGTTTTGTGTGTGTGTATGTCTGTTTTTTTTTTACAACATCAATGTCAAATTTTGAAAAATTGCAAGTTCTATATGGTTTGGCTGTTACTACTCGTATTACATGTGTAATATTAATTATTGGAGGTTAAATATGTAAATATACCTACCTACTATGTGGCTAGGTAATATTCACATGATGAATAGGCTATAAAAACTTGAGAAATTATGTTGTTGATGAAGTATTTTGAGAGTTTATTACACATAGTTGCCAAGTATATAAATAATTTGTTCATAAACTTGGTTAATAGGTAGGTAGATAGCTAGGTACTGGGTAGGTATTAGGTAGGTAGTCTTCTCATAGTATGTATGTTTGTTGTTTAGTGAGATGAATATTTACCTTTTTTTCTCGCAGATAAGTACGTACAAGTACAGTGGTTCATATTAAGGCATAAGGCATCCTTATATTTGTCTCTTTTTTCAGGTGGTAGCAGGGAGTGGGGGTGAATGGGGTCTGGGATGAGGTCTCTGTTTTATGGTACCTGTTATATGTACAAAAACTTTATTTTTTAAAGTCATTGTTTATTTTAAAGGTGAGTAAAATAAGCAAAACTTTTAATCCATCGAGCAGGTTTGGTTCTTTAAACGATGGGATCACAATAGTTGAAAAATAACTTTAAAATGATGTAGTAAAATTTTTTCCAGTTGCAAAACAGACTCAAAATTGGGAATTTTTTTTTAAATTGTCAAAAAATCTAAAAAAACATTTTTTGAAGTTTTTTTCCCCAAAAAATTATTATTTAATATTTATACCTAAAATTGTCATCGTTGGCACATTTTCATAATGTCTCATTTTTTCGAGGATTTGTTTTTAAATGTCACTTTTGTATTTTATAATGATTTTCTGAAAAATTACGAAAGAAATTTTTTTGAGAAGCGCCCTCTGGAAATAGATGTAGTACATAAATTTTAGATGATTAATCGCAATATTGGTTCTTTCGAGAATTTTTTTTTTCATTGCTAAAAATTTTTTTCAGTCAATTTATAGTGGACTGTGCCGAGTACACTTACCTTTGTCTATTTAAGGTCGGAAAAAATTTTAAAAATTGCTTCCGAGAGTCTATAGTAGATGAAATAAGTCCTATCTAATAAAATTATATTCAAAAAAGCATTTTTTCAATTTTTAATAAATTTATTATAAAAAATGTAAAAAATGGACATTTTTCAGTGCCTTTGAAAAATGGGCTATGGAAGGTATAATTGAAATATTGTGTTTTATCATCTGAAGTTAAAGTCCTACATTCATTTTTGGAAGGCATCTCTCAAAAAAAATTTCGTTCGTGGTTTTTCAGAAAGTCGTAAATGCATACAAAGTGACATTTGGCAAAAAATCCTAAAAAAGAGGAAGTAGAGACAATTTGCAAAAAATTATAATTTTCAGAAATAATCTTCAAAAAAATTTTTTTTCAATTTTTAAAAAAATTTTTGAACTTGGAATCGATTTTGAAGTTTGAAAAAATTTAATTAGAAAGCTTAAATTTTTTTCACTTTATTTTGAGGTCATTTTGCAACTTTTGTAACCATACCATTCGCAGATTTTCACAAAAAGCAAAATTCGGCCTACCCTAGTAAAGGACTGGGCATTGAAACGCTCACTACGAAAATTAACCTGCGAGGGTCCATCTGTCTTCGTTTAAACTCTTTCCCTTCCCCCTCTCCGTATATTTATAGATGAGTAACGAATTTCAAATTCAATTTTTGAATTTTGTGAAAAGGTGAAAGGGGGAAAAATTTGAAGCCTATAAATAAAAATTGCGAGTTCAAATTAATTTTGATAATTTTTTCAATTTTGAAACAGTAAAGACTTAAAAAAAATTGGAAGAACTTTGTACTTGATGAAAACGGCCAATTAAGCGAAACCGGGGTGAAATTTTTGAAAATTTTTGGTTTATTCCAATCTTATTTTTACCTATTTTAATTAATTCGAAGATCTGTTTGAACTGTGGTTCTTTGCAATTTATTTTATCTCCTGAATTAAAAACAATAAAATGTCAGTTTTGGACTTTTCAGTTGTGCTATTTTGCAAAATCCTCGCCCTCGCTTTGCTCGGTTCATACTAAATAATGAATAAATAAGTGATAGAATGTGACTTTTTTTTTTAGATATAAAAACAGAGGGCTTCACCTCCTCATTATAAAAAAATTTTCAACCATCTCAGCCAATGCAGAATTTAAAAAAATTAAGGATCTGAGCAGTTAGCTCTTTACCATAATTTCCTAAATGCGTTTAGAAAAGATACCTACGTTCAAGATGAGTAATTTGGCCGTACCCTCAGATTTTGAAATTTATCATGGGACATTGTTGAGAACCTTAAAAAATTTTTTTAGATTCCTCCCCTCCCCCCGCCAAAGTTATAACTTGTAGACACTTGGTAGTGGAATCAAAAAAATACTACATTTCGAAAATTTGAGCAAAATATATGTGAAAAGTAACAATATGGAGGTAATTTGATCCGCTAAATATGTATTTGAGGTTGGAATTTTCATTGGAGAATTTTTCTTTGGTATAATTATGACCGCCTTTTTTGTATGTATTTGTTATTTCGGTTTTTCATGTTTTTATAAATTCACAAAACACTTATGAATAAACGAACGTAATCAAAATTTGAAATACGGGAGTTTTCTGATGTACTTTTTTCATTTACGGAGGAGGTTTCATTTGATTTTGAGTTAATTTTGATGGTAAAAATTTCAAAATACTTTCAATTTTTAAAATCTTTTGCAATTTTTCTCTTGACGCACCACTCAAGATGCTGGCAGAGAATTCCCAATATGACACACATTTTGAAAAAACAAAATTTCAGGTACCTGTGTTTCTTTTTGTCCATTTGTCTAATTAGATAAAAAATTTTGAAAAAATTCTCATACATAGCTCCCACCTTTCACTACACATTGTTTCAATTTCTTAGGGTGGGATCAGTGGCGTATTTACCAATAGGCAACATAGGCAATGCCTTTGGGCGCAACGCTTTTGGGGCGGCGAACGAAAAAAATTGAAAATTTTATAAAAATATCATCAAACAAGTCAAAACCAAAATAATAATCATAACCATCAACAAACAACAATAATCATGAGAGGGCGAATTTATTTCAACCGCTCGCCGAGTTTTATTAATTTTATCGGGGAAAAAATTTAGGAGGGGGCGGCGTCAAATTTGATT
>FIZR01005620.1:0-17600 GCA_900060175.1 Ferrisia virgata
AAGAAATTTTTAAGCGGGCCAGGCCCACTCAGGCCCGCCTCTAGATCCGCCTATGGCCAGTCGACAGAGAATTAAAAGTTGTACAGCATAATTAGTAGGGAATATAAAGGGGTTTCGCTCTTTTTGACCTTGAAAACAGGCTTTTCCTCCTGTATCCCCCCTCCAACTCAAGCTAGAGAGTGGAAATTTGGTGTACAGACTTGGTTAGAGCCGTAGATGTGTTTTTTTTTGGGGGAGATTCAACTCTTCAGATCCATTGCATGTAACCCCCCCCGCCCAAAAAGTGTTATTTTAGGCGAGTTTACTTGTCCCGCACATATTTCTCCTTCAAATTGAGCTGAGAAGTTGAAATTTAGCATGTATTGTACTATCCAAAAATGGAATTTATTATTGCACATATTTGTACCCAAAATTATCGCTGCTAGAAAATTTTTATTATTTTCTGGAAACCCGGACCTCAATTTTTGATGGCTGAGCGAAATATTTCAGTTTCATCTTCAACGGATGATTTTTCAAGTTTTTAAAACTAAAATTTGTTGAAAATTGAGAAAATTCTTTTCTGAAAAAAACCCTATCAAAAAGAACATTATTCATCTGTTTTAGAACTTCGAAAGCAATTTTTAGTTTTAATTTTTTTTCGAACCATGTATACTGTATTTTTGTATGTTGGGATGCCTACTAAGAACCCCTAAAAAGAATGCGAGCGATGAAAACCGACCTTAAATGACCAAAGCTAACCTGGCTCGGTTCATTTCACCAAGAAATTCGCTGAAAAATAATTTTTAATGACACGAAATTTTTTTTGAATAAACATGAAAATAAAAATTTTTAAGTCTCCCTGAAAAATCATTTATGGGAGATAAAATTAAAATACAGCGCTTAATCATGTAAAATTGATGTGCTACACTTCTACATGAAGGTGTTTCTAAAAAAAAATTCCTTTATAGTTTTTTTCAGAAAATTGTAAAAAACCGAAAAATGACGTTTTTTTTAAAAACCCTGGAAAAAGAAGGAAATGATGAAAATCTGTCTATTATGATAATTTTAGGTATAAATATGTGTAATTTTTCTATTTTTGAACTTTGAGTCACTTTTACAAGTTGAAATAATTTAGTCAGGAACGCTGAAAGTTTTACCACGTCATTTTGTGTAATTCCGCTACTATTGTGACTTCATCGTTTGCAGATTAATAAAAAAAAAAAAAGTAAAATTCGACCCACTTTAGTAGGTAGGAGGAATGCACGTGACTTTTTGTCAAAACCTAAATAGTCTGGCTAAAAATATTTCTTATGCATAATACACACACGAGTAAATATGTGTACAGATTCTTGCTTTCAACTGTGTGCACGCATCTCTATACTCGTAATACGAATTTACCTGAAAGGAAAAAGTGGTTTACTAATTAATTTGCACAATAGCATGATATTAATTGACTCATGAAATTGTTTTTGATGTAATGAAAAAAGAAAGAAAAAAAAAATTACAGAACGAAAAAGTGATAATTTGTTACGTGTTACGTCACATCATCTCATTCATGTATTTATAGTTCACATAAAATCGTGAAGTATATCAAATATTAACATAATGCACTCGGGATGGAATATGTTGAGTTAGGTCCTAGATTTAGTTCCATATTTCGTATTGCTCTCCATAACCGTACTATTGTAATTCCCTCACTATCGCCATTATCATATATTCATAATATATCGGTACGTATTTAACTCAACATTGTCCCGAGTGCATCATATACGTATGTATTTACACATACGCACACATACACACACACACACACACACACACCACACAAGCGAAGATATTAAAATTACACGAGGTTATTATACGTTAATTTTCGATTGTTTTGCGCACAATACGAATCGTTCGTTCGTGAACGATTCGCAGCGTTATGATTGTGAAAGCGAGATTATTATGACTGTTTATGTTTTTAGTGTGTCTGTAAATGCGGCTAGTATAGCTTTTACATAATAAGTATAATGTGATACATTACTTGTGTACCCAATTTTAATATGCGTGCTAGTCGTATTTTACTAAATCATAATTTTATCAGTTGATATTGGTTTTTTGAAATTTTCAAAATGCGCAGATCGGCGATCTTCATATATTTATTGTATTGTTTAAATCGCGCCTTTGCCTTGATTCCTATACCTTTACCTACAAATTATACCGCGGGAGGTGTTTGGCCGAAACCTGTGAAGTATATAAGTTATAATTCATTTTTGGTGTTGAGGCCAGCTACTTTTAATTTTAAGGTATGTATTAAAAATTTTTTAATAAGATTATTCAACTGTATTTGTTGATTACTGAATGAATTTTCCAATATGTAATGATAACATCAGTTTTTTTTTTTTTTTTTTTTTTTTTTTTACCTACATCGATAAGTAAGATTTTTAAACTGAACCTATACTTATAGGAATAGTTTCGTGTTTTTACTTTCACTACGAATACGTACGTTATGATTATGATTTTTATTACACACGTAATGTTTCGGTTGGAATTACGTTATCAACATTTTCGAATTGAAAATAAATTGCGATGAAAATTTTTCACATTCATGGAGTTGAAATTAATAATAAATATGTAGGTATAAGTAAATATGACAATAAATCGATAGGAGTTCAAAAAAGACAAAAAAAAAATGAAGATGACCTTTAAACGACTAAAATAAATAAATTTTGTCCATTTTGGTGAAATGATTTTCAAAAAAAACGAATTTTCTATTTTTAATCAATTTATTTAAAATACACACACAAAAAAATAATTTTTCGGGTATCCTTGAAAAATTATCTGTAACGCGAGATTATATCTATTTTGAAAGGGAGGGTTGAGGCTTTTCAAAAAAAAAAAAAACAAGTCTTTAATATTTAGTAAATTGTGAAACAGTGCCAAAATAACTCTTTTTTAATACACTTGATAGGGGGAGGTAATGTTGAAAAATTGCCACAAGTAATTATGTCGAATATAAATTTGTACACGTAGTTCAAAAAAATTAGCACAAAAACTGGAAAAAATTGGTATCATCGAGATGCTTGTTGTAAAATGTTCTCTAAACGGGACACCTTACACCTCTACCTTTTGAGCTTTCTCCCCACCCGTTAAAATGATAGCAAACTTGGTCCATTTTAATCCAAATCGAGCAACTTTAGTAGCTTGCAGCTCCTCAACTTTTAATCGTACGAAGTTGACCAAGTGTACATATGTGTAATTTTGTATTTACTTTCCAAATATCGTATAAAAAATACGATAAGGTTAAACCCAAAAAAATTTTTGGGGCATTTTTCAAACTTTTTAAAATGGGGGGGGGGAGGTAACGTCTTATTTGTGTTCAGCGGGGTTGATTTATATGAAAGCGACACCAAGAATATACTAATTGATTTTTTAAATCTCCTCAGAGAGGGGGGAGGGGGAATACTTCAAAACGTTCTCGCCCTCAGTTCCCCTTGAGAGGTATCGAATACCTACCATTCTGTAAAATTTTTAAATGATTTTCTCGTCAACTATACCAAATTTCACGTTTCTATCAGTAATAACCGTACAATGGTCGAAATTTAACCGTTGCCATTCTGCTAAAAGGGCTGTGAAGCCTCACCCCCGTGGATGAAATTGAACTTCAAACTTTCTATGTACCAAGCGAGTACCGTATTTGTGCTAAATTTCGAGCTATTTCAGGTGATGATAGAAATTAAGCTATTTTTGTACCTCTCGCCCCCACTTCCCCGAATTTTTCTCTTGAATAAAATGAGCCAAGTTTGGTATAATTTTAAGGAAAATTTTGTCAGGAATCTATTTCTGCGATCATTTCAGCCCCTAAAATGCTTATTAGGGCGTTTCAATTGGAGAGGGACATGGAAAAAAGTTGCGAAATAACGTCAAATTAACGTGGTAAAAAATTTGGGGTATCCAACATTACCCTTACCTCACCCCCTTTTTATTTATAATTTTAAAATTAACCCAGAAATCGAAAGAAAAATTTTTCTTTTTTAGATTTTTTTGATGCTAACGAGTCATAGTAGACTACATAGGATCGGAAAAAATTTAAAAAATCAATTATTTCGAATTTTTTTGAAAGGAAAAAGCAAAAAAAAAATACTTTCATTTGTTATGTCATAAAAAATGGTGAGATTTCGTATTTTTACTTCATTATCTTGAAAACATTTTAAATAATTGATTTTTGCCATTTTTAAACCAAATTTTAGAACCCCTGAAAAGCAAAAAAAAAAAGTAGCGAAAAATTTTTTTTAGCCGAATATGGTCTACAATGACACATTAGCGCCAAAAAAATTAAAAAAAGATGAAATGCTTTTGTCGATTTTAGCGTAAATTTTGAAATT
Source organism: Ferrisia virgata (assembly GCA_900060175.1). Lineage (NCBI taxonomy): Eukaryota > Metazoa > Arthropoda > Insecta > Hemiptera > Pseudococcidae > Ferrisia > Ferrisia virgata. Next base: position 4,347 of record FIZR01005620.1, read on the forward strand.
TTAAATCAAAAGGGGGTGGCGTAAGGGTCAAGTTGGACCCCTAATTTTTACCACGTTAATTTGACGTCATTTCGCTACTTTTTCCTATACCCTCCTATATTGAAAAAACCTAAAATTGAAACGCCCTAATGCTTACCTTTTCATTATTTTAGGCAAAAACAAAATTTTGGCGCATGTTCACCCCAACCCCTCTCACTCCCCAAGGGGAAAGCTCAAGCTGGAGAAATGTAAGATTTTAGGGGTGCTTATTGGAACCCTATAAAACATTTTATCACAAAATTTCGAAGGTACCAATTTTTTTCAGTTTCTCCCTTTTTTAAAGCTAATTTTTCTAGACTAATATAGTAATTTTTACTATAAAAAAAAATCAAAAATTTCTTTTTTGTTTTTTTTTTTTTACAAATTTTTGAACTTTAAATTGATTTTTCAAGTTGAAAAAATTGAATTAGGAGCTGAAATTTTTATCACGTTGTTTTTTGGTATTTTGGTTGTTGGTAGCACTGTTTATAAATCTTTAAAAATAAAACATAATTGAGTCCAACTTGGTACCTAGCACGGATATCATTCTGTACCTAGCTACTTACACAGAAGGGGGTGCTGGTGTGGATCAGAAAGTTCCATATGTTAGCTAATTTAAATAAATGTAATTTTGTTTTTATCTATACTTATATATTTTATTTCAATTTTTTTAACTGTACCATTAATGTATAAATTTAGTTAGCTAGGTACGAAGGCTAAAATAAGACTTTCAAAAACCATAGTCCATTTCGAATGAAAATCCTTCGTTAAACAATTTTTTTTTTCACGCCAAAAAAAAAGAAGCGGAACTTCTTGAAAAATATTAAACAGATTAACAATACGAAACGCAAGTCGTTTTCAAAATCAGGGAAAAACATAAATTTCTTGGGAAAAACCTTGACGTTAATTTGTAAAAAAAATTACACGAGAGTTTACGTGTTACATACATGCATAAGATTCCCCGGTAAATTTAACCGGTTTGATTTATATTGAAATGTGAAATTGAACTTTGTACACGGATGTCGAACACGCTAATTTAACCAACAGGGATGTAGTGGTTACTAAGTCGTCTACGTATACAAAAAGAGAAATAAGTACATTACATTACCTAGGTACATATGTAAAACCATATCAGGAAAATGCGGATGAATTAAGAGTTAACGAGCGTAATGGAATTAAGGTTGATAGTTTCATAAAGTGCATAAATGACGGTTTCTATCGGAAGGCGTGGCGTGTATTGGAAGAGCACAGGTTGTCCAAAAAAGGTGAAGAGGGCGAGAAGATTATAACGGAATTGAAATAGAGACCTTGGTCCGGTATGCATGGACGGTAAATTTTCATTGTTCCAAAAACAAATCGCTCGAGTGGAATTTTGAAGAGGGAAATTTTTTAGCCTAATTTTTTATGTCATATTATCAATGAAAACCAGGCTATTACAGTCTATCGACCTACGGCGACGAGAGGAGGAATGTCAACAAAATCCGTTTTGGGCTTCTGGAAGACCATTATAACCATTTTTTGCCTTGTCAGATATTTATTTTTATTTTTTTGCTTTTTTCCCGCAAACACTAAAATTATTCACTTTGCTCGATACTGACCAAAATCGCTCCAATTCGATCAATCGGGTCAGTTTTGGTGGTGGATTGTATGCATACCGAGTGGGGAAGACCTCGGGTCAAAATCCAATTATGCTCCAAATTGGGGAAAGGATTGCTGAGTGGCCAAAAATGCCAAAATTGTTCCTATCTGAGCCAATCGATAGAGAATTCTAAGTTGCATAACATTTCCAAAAATCAAACTCCTAGGTCAATTAGGAGGAGAGATATGGGGGTTTGAAATGGGAAAAGGGCGGTTCCTCCTTTATCTCCTCACCAAAATTAACCTAGGATATTGAAATTTTTGTATGTGCCTTTAGTAGCCGCCTTAGATTTTCTTTTTAATGGTTTTGACTTTTCAGCCTTATTGCACCCTTTCGCAATCCCTAAAATGTAGTTTTTTTGACCGCCTCCCCCCCCCCCCCAAGACTGAAATCATTCCTTTCGCAAACCCTAAAATGTAGTTTTTTTTGCCCCCCCCCCCCCCCCCCGAGCACTGAAATCATTTACCATCGCTCCAGTAATTCGGTCAATCGACTCAGTGTGGCGGCGGGTTAAATATATATATGAGTAGGGATGATCTCAAATGAAAATTCGGTTCTACCCAAATTTGGGGGAGGGGGTTCTTAGGAGTCAAAAACGCAAAAATAGTTTATATTTAAGCCAATCGATAGAGAATCCAAAATTGTATACATATCCATAAATCAACCTTCGAAGGTAATTAGGAGAGGAGATATGAGGGTTTTTTCCCTTTTTGGCCTTGAAAAAGAGCTGTTCCTCTCCTATCTTCTCATCAAATTCAACCAGTAAGTTGAAATTCAGAATAATATTTATTTTGGTATTAAAAAATCAAAACAGGAAAAGTTGTTGAATATTTTAAGAAATAATACCGTCTGAACTACAAAATTCAGTTCCTTCGTAAAAATAAAAGAACAGTTATTTTGTTTTTCCTTCAGAATTGTTTTAATTTTGATATTTTATAACCGTTAACGAGAATTGTTATAACTGTATTCAGAACACGTTCATAACAAATTCCTGCCTCTCATGAGTGAATTTTGATGTGCTCTAGTTGGCCACCATAAGAGGTTTTTCAAGCTCAGGAAAAATGTTCCGCACTTTTGCACCCTTTGCTGTTGGGTTTTGATTGTTTTAGAAGCTGAATTTTTAAATATGCTATGCAATTTTCAGTTCTCTGTTGATTAGTTCAAGCTTCAACCTGCTACAGACGTCATGGAGTTAACAAGTGGCAGTAGCAGAGATGTGTAGTATTGGCACAGCAAGGATGGAAGAACGAGTAAATTTTGGTTCTTGTTCTTGTTCTCATGAATCAAAATTTTTGTTCTGGTTGATTTTGTTTTCATTTAGGATTTTGTAAACTTTGTTCTCATTTTGTTCTTGTTCCTGACAATTTTTGAAGTATTGTTTTCGTTTATTTCTGTTTTTGTTCTTCAACTCAACTACCAAAATTTTTGAAAATTTGTCTAAAAGTCGTCAAATTAGTGAAAAAATTAATAAAAACGAGAGTAAGTTACAGAAAATTAAAAAAATATCCACTAAAATTCAAAAAAAAAAAAAAATTAAAAAAAACGGAGGTTGTTTTTGTTTTTGTTTTTCAATTACTCAACTTCGTTGTTCTTTTTTTCGTTCTTGTTCTTTAAAATGGTTTGTTTTTTACGTTTTTGGCTCTTGGTTCTTCTTAGTTCTTCTGTCCTGGAGCAGAGGCGAGTTTAACCAGTCCTTATTTTTTTTAATTTCCACTCATCGTTTTTCATTCTGTCCCGTCCTGCTGTCCTCAAATTTTAAACGTGATTATTTGAATTCTGATTTCATGTTACTTTGACTCTTATTAATTATTCCTTTGGTCTGGTTCTCTCTTGTAATGAAGTTGAACTAATAGACATTCTTAAATAGAATCTTAATTCTGATGAAAAATGGATCGAGTTTTTCAACATAAAGAATTACTTTCATTGACAATATTCTCTATACTAAGTCGTTGAAGGCCCTGGATGGTCAACTCAAAAAAAAACCATCAGCTTTAGATTTGCATTATCAGAACTAGGTAATAAGTACCCGTATTACCGAGAATAAAAGCTGCACATTCATGGTTCCTATTTTCTATTCCTGTTTCTTTCAAAAAAATATTGCGTCTGTGTCAAACTTTCAACAACTTATTTATTTGAAGAAAAAAAATTGATTGTAGATATCTAAATTTTTTATTTGTATTTGTACTTGAGTATTATAAGTACAATTCAATTTGAAAATTTACTAAAATCCAGAACTACCAGGTACGCTGATATGAAATTTTTTTATCGCTCCGAGACAAAATGCGCATCAGTGTAAATTTTTTGATAAATACCACAGCCGAGTTTCATTGTTATCTTTCTTTTTCGTTCATCAGCAGTTTCACTTATTGAATTTGATTGATTATGTAGAATTTTCGTGACCTGATTACGACACTAAGCACATTTTTCATTCCATTGTAAATCAAACGTGTATCTGATAAGAATTTCTTGAAAATCTTGATGTGCAGCTTTTTTAAGATGCAAAACTGATAACAACATCTAAACTCCTATGCTGACTTTCTTTATCAGTTTTCAATTGAAATTTAATTTACGTTTTGAATTTTCATTAGAGTACAGATTATTACTATTCTCAACACACCTAAAAACTACAACGTTTTAAAGTCGTTGCTCAACACCACCGCATGTTCTCGCTGCGTGTGAATTTTTACTCCAGATAAGAAATTATGCATGCTATAAGAATAAAAAAACTTCTTCGTTGTTACAATACTAAACATATTTTTCCAATATTGTTTCTTCGTCGTTTATTTCATTTATGATTATTTAAGTATTCGCTGGTTCGGACGTTTGTTTTTCTTTTTGTTATCGAAATGGCGAATACGAGTATAGATATCTGTGTAGATGTACCTAATACCTATAGGTATATCGCTGGCTAGAAAAAAACCTGAACCGGAAGTTCTCATCAATCTGAAGGTGAATTAATTTGTCGCATCTTTCATTACCGTAGAACCGTATTTGATGAAAAGGCCAAATGAAAATTTATCGAGAAAAAATTATTTCATACAATGGATCTTGCCTTGCGAATAGACCTAATACAAGTTCATACATCCAAAGGTTAACTTAATTACCTACACATGAAATTAAAATTACGTAAAATTGTCAGTATTTTACGTATCTAGGTCAAGGATATAATTATTTATTTCTTTTGTTATATCTCGATTCTCGAATATACATAATACGACACCTTTGAAGAATCTCGTGTGAGGAAGTACATAAGGTATAGCGTGGTCTTAGTATTCTACCTGTAAACATATATTGTATGTTTTATAAAATAGGTAACGGAATCTTGAACGAGTTTTATCATTTATCATGTGTATTTTGTTACAAATAATAAAAAAAATGTAGATTAAGAGAATGTAATTTATATACAAACATGGTACGTACTACGTACATTTGATGTATTGTTGTATTCATTTAGTCAACGAAGAAAAGACGTTGTTATAATTTTATTTACAATGGAGATAACGTGTAAATTTGAATGACAGACTAATTTTATTTTTGTTTGAGATATCTGCTTACTTATAGTGTTGATTGGCGTCGAATTCTATATTGAATTATGAAAATTTAAAAATATAAGAGTGATCGTAGTTTGGTTTTTTTATTGACACTTTCAAGGTTTATATTTTATGTCGCTGTATTTTTAAATATATAATGCATATGTATGTATTTATTAACTCGAGCAAGTTTTTAAAATTAGAATATTTTATCAGCATGAGTTTTAAAAATACTTACAATGTACGAAATATGTATGTAGTATGTTGATTTGATTTGCGCTTGGGTTCTTTCATTTTAACATTCAAGCATACTAGAAGATGAATACTACAGTAAAGTACTTACAGATAAGCACTAGATACATTTCACTTACCTGGGTAGTGGGTGTTTTTGAAATGATAGTAAACATAATCTCGAAAATGCAGTTTTATACTATGAAAGTTACAGCATATTATTCGATTTGAGTACAAACATATTTATCTACCTGTTTTTGACGATTTACCGATGTGTTATAGTAATTACTATCAAAATGGTTCTAATTTCAGGTTGAACGTTATGACTGTGATATTATTCAAGAGGCCATAAGGAGATATTACCATTTAATATTTATTAACGCTAATACTAATCAACAAACTTCTAATGATAAATATAATCCTAATACTCCAAGAAATGATATATTTCTCGGCTATTTGGATCTTCTACATATCCATCTAATGGCACCATGCGAGATATTTCCGTCAGATTTCATGGATGAACGATGTACGTACATAGAATAAATCAATTTCCAGCTCATTAGATATGTACCTATTTATAATTTTACAAATGATAAGAACTTTGAGAATTGTACGTGTAGTTTTTCCATTTTTTGATATTTATCATACCTATAATCTCATATTGCTCATAGCAGTCTATTATCGTATATTATTGAACCAAAATCTATATTTTTTTTCAATATGTAAGTGATTAGCAATCTAAAACTGTTCTACTTATTTGCTACTGATTCAAATTTATTAATATACGATCATTTCCGAGTTACTGACTCGCTCTATCGCGTTCACTTTTCTCAGTGAGGGAAGTGGGCTTCTTTTTAATGGAATAAAAGAAAATATGATTAGAAATGAAATTTATTTCTGATGATTGTGGTTATCGATGAGTACAGCTTCGGACAAAAAGTCGAGATCTCGAGAACAAAAGCTTCTATTTTATGGAATATATTAACTCATTTAAAATACGTAATGCGAAATTAGTTGGTTATTGAATTAATATTTTTGAATGGTAACGTTACAAGCAAGATAATAATATAAATACGATTTATTAAATACCATTTAGTAATCGAGTTGACGTCTCCGAATATTTATCTATTGTAGTTTCGTAGAAAATAATAAAAAAATAAATATATCGTCGATATTATTACTCGAGTTCTCCTTATTTCTGTGACAATGAACTTGAACTCGTGTCTAGTCGTACCATGAACTTTTATTTACACTTGTTTTACAATTATCGTGCTTTCTATTGTGATGTTTTTCATTCAATTTGTACGCGTACTCATATTGGTGTAATTTTTTGTATTTTTCAATTTTCAGATGAATTATTAATAAATACTGATGGATACGAAAGTAACGGATTACTCATCGCCCAAAGTGTGTGGGGTGTATTACGAGGCTTGGAAACATTTTCGCAAATTGTAGTCCCGATTAATGGTTATAAAGTACGAAATTTTCCAGCTGTTAATACGATCCTTGTAATTTTTTGCAATAACGAATCATTTTAACGTTATTATTTACGTGTAGTATGCCGTACGTACTTCAAGTATCATGGATTTTCCTCGTTTTTCGCATCGTGGTTTACTCATAGATACTTCTCGACATTATTTACCTGTCAAAACGATTATGCGTATAATTGACGCCATGTCATACTCCAAACTGAACGTTCTACATTGGCATATAGTAGATGATCAAAGTTTCCCTTATCAAAGTACCACGTTTCCTACTTTAAGGTGGCTATTTGAGAATCTTATATCTACGTAGGTAGAGGTACTATATATTTAAAAATACTAATTATGTTACGTTATGCCTGCAGTGACAAAGGTTCCTATGAACAGTATCTCGCAGTTTATACACAAATCGACGTTAGAAGGGTTATTGAACATGCTCGTCTCAGAGGTATACGCGTGATACCAGAATTCGATACGCCAGGTAATTTAAAAATTGAACAAACAAAAAGACTAATATGGTATTAGCAGGTACCTAGACCTACCTACACGTATCGTTTGCGACGTGAATAATTTAATCGAAATAAAATTTTTTTTCTATTTAAATAGGTCATACGTTATCATGGGGTAAAGGGATTCCTAACCTGCTAACGAGATGTAGCAATTCATTTCCTCAACCATACGGCCCCATTGATCCTTCCGACGATTACAATTACATTATTTTAGAGAAATTGTTTAAAGAAATACACGACGTGTTTCCGGATAAGTATTTACATTTAGGAGGTGATGAAGTGGAATTTGGATGTTGGTACGTAACCTAAATATCATCCAATTCAATTCACTTTATTTTGCATTAAAAGATATGTAGTAATATACAGTACATATTATAATGTAATGAAATATTTGTGGGAATATCCGAATGTTATACTAAACGGTTTCGGAAACGGAGTTTTGTTTTTCAATACGCAGGTTATACAATAATTTCACTTTTTCTATAGCGAAAGTATTTATTATTTTGTTTTTGCCATTTCAAGTTATTTACGTAGGCGCGCATGTAATTATGATTTTTGTAAGGTAAAAATACAAATTACTTGATTGCGTTGGATGTTCCTGAATGATAATGGGAATATTAACGCGCAACGGTATCTTTTCAAAATAAAAATTGTAGGCACATAATTGTTCGAATACTGCTGCAAATATTTCTGTGTTTATGAAAGTTAGTTATTTAAGACGTACGCAGGAAGTTCTTCTAAATGATATTTTGTGACAAAATAGAAATTACTTTTCAACGAGGTATAATCGTTGCATCAGATTAATTCACATAATACATTTCTTTGATTTATAGGGAGAGTAGTAACAACATAACGGAATTCATGAGAATAAATAGGATTTCAAGTTACAGTCAGCTCGAAGCGTATTACATTTATAAATTATTAAACATAACGAATAAACTAAACGCAAAAGCGATAGTATGGCAAGAAGTGTTCGATAATAATGTTCCTTTACGAAACGATACCGTAGTTCAAATTTGGAAAGGAGACTACCTTAATGAATTAGATAAAGTGAGTTGAATAAAAATTTCTTCTCTCGTTTTTAACCACATGTGTAGCTACATTTAGAAATATTAATTTCATTATTCCTTTCAGGTAACGCATTACGGTTATTCTACATTATTGTCTAGTTGTTGGTATTTGGATAGCCTAGAAAGTGGAGGCGATTGGGAAAGGTTTTACAGATGCAATCCTTTGGCTTTCTCCGGAACTCCATCTCAGAAACGTTTAGTGATTGGTGGTGAAGCTTGTATGTGGGGAGAATCGGTAGATGAAACCAACATACAGCAGAGAATTTGGCCAAGAGCTTGTGCTACTGCTGAAATTCTTTGGTATGGTGCTGCAGCTTCAGATGCTATTGAAAGAATCGAAGAACATACTTGTAGACTGAAGAAAAGAGGCATTCCAGCACAGCCTCCAAATGGACCCGCTTTTTGTCCGTATTTTGTGATGTAAAATGATACCATATCCGTAGAGATTATTTTGTTATTAATTGTAGCATGTAAGCGTTGTTTTGTAAAACCTACTTCACTGATCGTCATGTACAGAATTTTAATAACACGTTTGTGTTGTAAATAATCTATGTAATTTGACCAAATAAACACCGAGGCATTTCGATTTTTAAAATAATTTATTATAACTTTATAACAAGAAAAATTCTTCTGTTAGTCGGTATTAACCGGCTCTCTACGAATGATTATAAACAGATCGAGAAGAATTCGTAACGCGGTTGATCTAATTCGAAAATAACATACATAATGAATGCAATTGTATTGGTCTGTCTAGAAACTTCTACATGGTTGCAATTGCCTATTGGAAAAACCAAAATCTAGAATTCATTTTACAAGGAATAGGTTCCGGCAGGCCTTCTTCAGGTATAGGAGCAACTGGTCTATCCGAAAATACGGGTCTTTTCTCTGGTTCTGGTTCAGGACGTATTTTAGACTCGAATACTCTGGGTCGGCTAAAATACCAGTATATTGGACGTTCAATTCCCAAATTATCCAAAACACATTTATCAAACGCCAATTGCGTTTTACGACATGGTTCGTAGGAATTATCAAAACTAGACTGATCGATGCAGTATGCGTAGGCTTTCAATTCTTTAGCACAAGACTGTTTTAATTTACGGAAGAATTCCAACGTACATGCAGTTACCTCCTTGCCTTCGTTGATGCATTTTATTCGACCTTCTTCTTGTCTGCAAAGCATGAATTCGTCATTCTTTTCTTCGCAGTATTTACCCAGTTGAAAAGCGGCAGCTTTAAGGGTAGGACCACCCAACGTTATTTCTTCGCATTCCAATTCTTCATACGTTGGCAACGGAACTTTGAGTCCTACCACCATCTTCCAAACTGGTACGCACAAATGTATCAAAACTAAATCTTCGTAAAGATAATTACACCAAGAGAGAATTTTTCACTTTTTTAATTAAAATTAATTATTTCTATCAACATTATTTCGATTTCAAAGTTTAACCTTTCTGTTTTCAATTTCTTATCAATTTTCTCATTTTCAATAATAATAGAAATTTTAATCTGCACATGAAAAACTGGAATGAGAGAAGTTACAAAAGTACTGTTTTTCAGATTCGAACACAAAGCTAAAAAACGATTTTTTCATTTTCAAAACAAATCGCGAGAAAGAGTAAGAAAGAGGAAAACAAAATAATTTTGAATTTAATTTAATTTAATTCGATTAATTGAATAATTTTAATTTCACTGATAAAGCCAGTTTTAACATCTTGTTAAAGAATGAGTGATTAATTATTAAGATTATTGTTTCTTTTTTCAACTTCGTATGAAATTTCAATGTTGATCTCATTGAGCTTTTTGGTCATTATTCTATGCACTTTAAGCATAGAAATTCAGGTAACCGTCTTTAAAGTTAATTTTTTATGAAGATCAGTTTCATATCTAATGACAAAAACTTATTGACAGGCACGTCACACCAATAATTGGGCAGTATTAGTTGATACATCAAGATTTTGGTTTAATTATCGACATGTTGCCAACGTACTGTCTATTTACCGTAGTGTAAAAAGACTCGGCATACCTGATAGGTAAAATAAATGTGAAAAATGTTTGAATATTAATTTGTGTGATTTTAACGAAATATTTTCATTCTTAGTCAAATAATATTGATGATTGCCGATGATATGGCATGCAATCCTCGAAATCCAAGACCAGCTACTGTATTTAATAACGCCGATCAGCAATTGAACGTGTATGGTGATGATGTAGAAGTTGATTATAGAGGATACGAAGTAATTATAATTTATCAATGTAATTTGACGCTTGAATATGTCCTATTCAAATTGAATATTTTAGGTTACCGTGGAAAATTTTGTAAGATTGTTGACTAGTCGATTGCCTCCAGAGACTCCTCGATCGAAGCAATTATTAACCGACGAAGGTAGTAATATTCTGATATATTTAACTGGTCATGGAGGTGATGGATTCTTAAAATTCCAAGATTCCGAAGAAATAACTAGTCAAGAATTAGCAGATGCTTTAGAACAAATGTGGCAGAAAAGAAGGTACTTTCTTAACGTAATTTTTTAAAATAGTGATTTTTTGAAGAGTTTAATGTTTTTAGTTTTCAAATAGATATCACGAAATATTTTTCATGATAGATACATGTCAAGCGGCATCAATGTATGAAAAATTCTACTCTCCAAACATTTTAGCTATGGCCAGCAGTCTTGTCGGTGAAGATTCACTATCGGTAATTTCTTATTCCAGAATTTCATTTTCTATCCGTGTAATGTAATGTAGCTCGTGTTATCCTTTTTAGCATCATGTTGATCCTGCGATCGGAGTGTATATTATCGATCGTTATACATTTTACGCTCTACGTTTTTTGGAAAAAGTTCAACCTGATAGTTCTTTGAACATGAGTAGTTTTGTAAGTATTCTGATGTTTTTTGCCACGATTTGAGTCGAGTGTTTAATAAACGCTACATTTCAGCTTGCTGTTTGTCCAAAACACGATTGTATTTCAACAGTTGGAGTAAGAACGGACCTTTTCGCTAGAGATCCAGCCAAAGTTCCTATTACGGACTTCTTCGGTTCTATTAGACCCACAGAACTTACATTCTTGGATGAAAAGATTTTGGACGAATGTGATGATTTCGAAATGTACGATTTCTGGTTGTAGATTAATTCATGTTTTTATTCTTTCCTTATTCATTTGACTTATTTCTGTTATAGAACCAGGCTAGAATCGAACGAGTTATCGAGCGGTCCGAGTAAAACTTATAGATATGTACCTTTAATGCCAAAGTTTGATTTGTAATCGATAACAAGGGTTCACTCTGTACATATATTTGTTTCGAAAATTGGTGATGGAGGAACGAGCGAAGGCAACATTATTCATTTTTATATTACGTTGTAAAAAGGATCTACTGTGAAATATTGTTTACCCATTTCCTTGCGTCGTAGATGGTTGACTTAGGTATTGCCAAACGCCAAGAGTTTCCATCTTATGAATATTTTTATGACCGTAATAAATCTTTGTTTTTGTATTCAAATTAAAAAAAAATAGATGTAACAACTTTCCGCACACCGTATTTTAATGTATAATTTTTTTTTAGTAACTCAACAATAAGTTTTGTAAGAAGTTACTCCGCTTTCACAGTCAGCATAGTAATGTCTTTTAATGGCCATATTCTGCAAATAACTCTACTTTTGATTAATCCTTGCGGTACAGGTCCGTAGTCTCGAGAATCCGAAGAATAATCACGGTTATCACCCTCTAACCAAACATGGCCCATAGGAACCTTTGAAACAAAATTCATCAATCAATGATCTGGATCAAAGTACATATGAAGTTTTATACTCACGTATTGATGGTTGAAAAAATTCATCCTCATTTTATCTCCAGGTAAGCCGGTTATACGTTTGCAGATATACACTTTGGGATTAGAAGGTGACTTGGCAACTACGATATCGCCATAATTAAATCGGTATTTCCTTACGCTAATATGTTCACTTATAACAATATCATTGGTAAATAAGGTAGGCTGCATTGAAGGGCCGGAACACTGAAACAAAAAAGTCAAAAACATCATATGAAAGAATTAAATTATGATTGGGATCAGTAGAAACTTGATAAAAGAACCTACAATAGAAACATCGCCGATATATTCAAGAATACAATAGGTAACACAGCCAACTCGAATACCTTTTGAGATCAAATTTGTAATTCTTAAGGTAAAGTGTTTTAATCGATTCAACATCGAGTTAGCAGAAACAGTACTTCAAAAAGTGTTAAAGAATGATGAAAACTCATCGCCGATTATAAAAATACCGAAAATGTTAGAGCTTATGATATAATTTTCACATAATTTAATAACTATCAGTATTTGCTAAAATAAATAGTATAATTTTCAATATTTCTGCCGCTGATCACTGATCTCTTCTTATCAGTTGGAAATTTAAGAAAAGATAAAAAGATCAAAAACGAGTTCACGATACGCGTATGCGGATAAATCAGATGTACACAAAACTGTCAGCTTCAGTGATTCGGGTTGATTTGGAACAACTTTAGTAATAACGAAATAACCATGAAAATTACGTAATTTTATAAGATTTTTCCCATAAAAAACGTATTGTAATGTAATTTTACGTAATTTACCACGTTTTCCTCACTTTTTTTATGTACTACGGTATCACCGTAGCCAAGCCATATCATAAAGTCGAACTTTGAGAAAAAATTGCTAGCTTTTTGAAACAAGTCCGTCGGATTCTCAAGAATGCACAACACTAGAGTCAACCTATTGAGGTAGTTCGCGTCGGACCGCGGAC
>FIZR01005623.1:0-11858 GCA_900060175.1 Ferrisia virgata
GAGAGAGAGAGAGAGAGAGAGAGAGAGAGAGAGAGAGAGATGTTCATTGTGGTATTGCGAGAGTGAAAAAATTGGTTTTTCACATTCCAATACAAGTGATTTGGCGAGCTTAACAGAAATTGTACGTAGAATTATATCCACGTAAATATTGTACGTACGATTAATTTTATAATTCTCGGTGATCATCTTCGTCAATAGCTGGGTGATAATTTGAAAGTAAAATGTGCCTAAATTAAGCTGATAAGCATTCTAATGAAAATCAGAGCCTAAAATCCGGATTTGGTGGAAGAATCGCCTCACTAGTACAGTCACGATTAGTACCTGGAGTTAATTTTTTCATTTGTCTGATTTAGTTACATATATTTTTGTAATTATTTGTCCCAGATTCATACTCAGCACGTCCAATAATCACTATATACATAGTTACCCATTTTTGTCAGATTTTTTAATAAATTTTTAACAATTTTTAACAATTTTTTGTCAATTTTCACCCATTTTTCAACATTATTCCGCAATTTTTTTCATCAATTTTCTGCATTTTTTTGTTTTTTTGAGCATTACTTTTACCCAATTTTTACCTATTTTTCCATATTTTTTCGCATTATTTAATAATATTTTTGTATTTTTTACACATTTTTGCCAATTTATTACGAAATTTTAAATGATTTTTTTTTTAATATTTTGGGTCAATTTTCATCGGTTTTTCAACGGTTTTTCGTCATTACAGATCAATTTTCTGTATTCTTCACGAAATTATGCCCATTTTTTATCTAAATTTTTCATTTTTTACGACAATTTTTATACATTTTTCAACTGTTTTCCTGATTTTTAATGATTTCCAACAATTTTATCGATATTTTTATTTCACATGTTTTTCAATATTTTGTCGTAATTTTGATCAATTTTCGACGACTTGTAAAATTATTTCACATTTTTGATCAATTTTTACATAATTTTCAAAAATTTTTCGTAATTTTGGACCAATTTTCTGCAATTTTTATCCATTTTTGTCGAATTTTTAATCGGTTTTCAATGATTTTTGACGATTTTTATAATTTTTAAAGTAAATGTTCACCTATTTTTCGACATTTTTTTCGAGATTTTTGATCAATTTTTTTGAACATTTCACCCAAATTTTCAAATTTTTACTCAATTTACGAAAATTTTTAACATTTTTATTTTTCTTATTTTGAGTCAATTTTCATCCATTTTTCAACATTTTTTCGTGATTTTCAATCAATTTTCTGCATTTTTTCACCAATTTCTGTCACTTTTTCGGACAATTTACATTTTTTCAAGTAGTTTTTTTCGTATTATAAATCAATTTTCACGTAATTTTTCAACATTTTTCCGTAATTTTTGACCAATTTTCGACACTTTATCAATTTTTGTGGAATTTTTAATCGATTTTTAATGATTTTTGACAATTTTTATAACTTTTTAAGTAAATTTTCGCCATTTTTCAACATTTTTCCTTGATTTTTGACCAATTTTTACTATAATTTATACTCATTTGATTCTGTTTTTCTCCCAACATTCTACGATTCAACAATTTTTATCGCATTTCAGGTCAATTTCCATCCTTTTTGTCAATATTTTTTCCGTGATTTTTAATTGATTTTTTGCACTTTTCACCGACTTTTAAATATTTTAAACGATTTAATTTTTTACTCATTTTTCGGTTATATTTAACAATATTTTTCATATTTTAGGTCAATTTTCATTCAATTTTCAAAATTTTTTCGTGATTTTTGATCGATTTTTTGCATTTTTTAACACTTTTTACCCAATTTTAGATCATTTTTGATAGTTTTTTTTTTATAATTTTAGTCAATTTTCAACGACATTGCTGCATTTTTTCGTGATTTTTGATCACTTTTTTGTAACTTAACTTTTAACCCATTTCACCCAATTTTCGACCATTTTCATCGATTTTTTTCCTAAATTTAATCAATTTTCACTCATTTTTAAGCATTTTTTCCTGCTTTTTGATCGATTTTTGCACATTTTCCCTATTTTTGGCATAGTATTGAGCAAAAAGTTAGATGGAAATGTGATTTTGTAAAAGGTTTTTCGTGTAACAATTTCGCAAGTAAAAGAAAATAACGTTTTCAATGTTTAGCTTTTGCTTCACTTTCTTCAATTAAGGTTTCGAAAATTTAGGGAAAAAAAGAAACAAAATTTGGTGAAAATGGGACAATTAGTCTTGTATGCAAATTACGAGAAAAAATATTCCGATCAAAATCGACCATCTTATGACATTAGGGAAAAATAGTTTTTAAGTTTTCTAAAATGTACCGTTATTTTTAAAATGCTGAAAAAAAATAATAAAATAGAATTTTATTATTATTGTTTTCCTGAAACTTCGTGCAGAAAACTCAATTTGAAATTTTCAAACACCATTAATATCCATTAGTAAAGTCTACCACTGACCTAAGTTCGAAAAAAAATCGGGTGAAAATTTGCGAAAATGAAAATTCTCAAATCTGAAGGTTAAAAAAAGTAATATTTTTGTCATGACAAGGGTTATGAGAGGGATAGAGGTCCCAAAATTTTTATCACGAAGCATTCAGACCATAAGAACCAAATTCGTTCGGTTAATTTCAAATTTAAGCTCTGAGGCAGATTCATCTGTGTCATCTGCTGATATCATTAGAGTAAATAGGTCATAAAAAGTATCGGGATAATTTGCCCTGCTGAAGGTGAATTTGTGGTACGTTTTTGGATTCGAAGTCATTATAGGCTAATTATACACAGACACGTTTAGTGAATCAGTTTTAGCATTTTTTTCATTGTTTTAAAAATTCATCTAAGATCTGTAAAATGAACGTAAGCAATTGAAATGTTTTGAATACGAAGGTACTTTGATGTGCTCTTTTCATCTATACGAATTTCTTGCCAAATATTTTTTAATTTTAAAGTTAAGGTATGGCATAGATACAAAGGCTCAGCCATCTTCGCCAGTTTGAAGAAAAGAGGATGTACTTGACAGCTGAGTTGAGCAACTATATAATTCAGATTAAAAGTCAAGTTGAGAAAATTGTATCAAATGTCCAGCCAACATTTTTAGTCCAGCAACGGTACGTGAAAATTCGGGAACCTGTCCGGGTCAAATCAAAGTATGGTTTATAAATATGTAGGATGTTGGGCACGTATCTACTGCTTCGACTTACATTTCGTAGCCTACTGTGCTACAAATAAATACGAAAGTATACAACGAAAGCAGACAATTTTGAAAATTTTTTGTTTACACGGTTTCTGAAGATGGCGAGGTAAAGCAAGGGCGACGCGACGCACGCGTTTTCTTCTTATAAGTGCTCGTGTAGTGTATATGTTGCATGGAAACTTTTTGGAAAACTTTGTGCTGCGAATATCTTACGTGTACGAGTATGTTTTTTCGGCGCCATCACCGCACATTTCTTCTCCCTCTATCTCTCTCTCTATCTCTCCCTCTCTGTTCATCTGTTCGTTCATTTCAGCTTCTTCGGCATTTCCCAGCAGCATGCTCGCGCTCTCGATTTTATACTCGTAACTACCTACATACACAGCAGATGTACGTGCTACAACGCAATGCTGCTGCCAGTGAACGCATACGTACGTGTATCTAAATCTTATAAAAACAATCGAGCCCTCTGCAGCAATACACCATCATAATAATGTAGTTAAGGTGAGATGGGGCTAATCACAGAAACACCGGCACGGCCTCGGCGACTCGCGTTAAACTGTACGCGAATATCGCCCCTCGTTCGGCCTATAAAATTACTTAATTCAACAGTTTTTCGACGTAGCTGCAGTTAGTTAGCTTTTCACGTTATAAACGAATCATTTATTTGCTTCATTTACATATCGGTGGGTATACCAAATAACTTCCTCAAAATGGCGTCCGTCGCATTTCAAATTTTAATATTAACAGCGCAGACGAAGATTGAAAAACTTTAATCGTAAAAAAGCCCGATGGTAATTTGATTCGAGAGATTTTGAATGAATCGTTTTCATTTTCCAGGCTATGTAATTATTTCGGGTTAATTATACCACAAGCCACATTCTGTTAGTACTCTTTGATTTGTGTTCCGCGAAACAAATCCCTCTTCGCAGATGATTGCTCACGGTCTACTTTTTAGACTGAATTCCACGCAATTATGGTCTATCAACCGGCGACAGATGCAGAGAAGGAGAAAGAGAATCAACGAAATCTGTTTTAGCGTCGTAGAAGACCATTGAGACCATTTATGGCCATGTCTGATTCCATTTTACTTTCATTTTTTCACCCACGAAACTGAAAATCATTCGCCCAACTGGATACCGACTGAAATCAGTCAGATTTTGGTAATAAGCTTAAATTGTCGGCGTATTTTATATATTTGAGCAGGTCTGACCCCTATGGTCGAAATTCAGTTATGTCTAAATTTCAGGAATGGGGTGCTGAGGGGCAACAATTACATAAATTATTCTTTTTTAAGCTGATCCGAAGAAAGTTCAAAGTTGAAAAACATATCCAAAAACAGCACCCTAGGTCGATTAGGAGGGCAGATATTGAGGGTGTTCCCCTTTTTGACTTCGAAAACACGCTCTTTCGCCCATATCGTACCTTCAAATGTGGTTGAAATTTGGCATATGAATTTAGTAGAAGGTTTAGTTGTGACTTTTGAAGGTTTATAATTATGTGAATTGAAAACAAGCATCACACTTTTCCTAATCAGTAGCGCGGGTAGGGGGAGTGCAATGGGGCTACATAGTCGACACAACCAAAAGGCACATCCAAGACTTATACTAAATCAACATACCAAATTTTAACTTCCTAGTTCAATTTGAAGGGAAGTTATACGAGGAACAAACTCAAAATATAAGAAAACCCACCCAAAAAACCACATTTTCAAAGCTGAGTGGGGGCACAATTGACCGCAAAAGTCGAAACCTCCAAAGAGAAACATTTTTAGCCCCTACTATAAGTGTATATCCCAAATTTAAACTTCCTAGCTCAATTTGGAAGGAATAGGAAAGGAACAGTCTTTTTTTCAAGGCCAAAAAGGGGTAAACTCCTGATATCTCTCCTCCTAATTAATCTAGGAGGCTGATTTTAGGATATGCTATGTAACTTTGGATTGTCTATTGATTGGCTTAAAAAGAAACAATTTTTAAAATTTTGCCCTTTCTCCACACCCCTCCCCCTCCCCCCAATTTGGACGCAACCGAATTTTGAATCCACAAACCAAAATATCAAATAGCCCGCCAATCGAAGCTTATTTCCCAAATTCAATTGATTTTGATCAGTACCGAGCTGAGCAAATGATTTTAGTCTTCGGAGAAAAAAATAAAAAACAAAAAAGCATCGCCTCGCGACGCTTTCCAGCCTGATTTTCGTGGCATATTACAATCATGGGAATTGAAAAAAGCATCGCTTTGCTAATTTTTTTTCCTAATCAGCATTGTGAGAAGAAAGAGTTCAATGGGGCTAAAACGTCAAAACTCCCCAAAAGGCACTTCTAGAGCCCTTATCAAATTTACGTACCTTATTCAAAGTTCCTAGTCCAATTTGGAGGGCAGTTATGCTAGGAACAAACCCGAAAAATTAAAAAAAACCACATATTTGGGTTGTGAAGGAGTGAAATGGGGGTGAAAAGTCTAGACTACCAAAAAACACATCTAGAACCGACAATAAGTGTACATACCTAATTTCAAGTTTCTAGCTCAGTTTGGAGGGGGAGGGAGGGGGTTATGCGAAGAACAAAGAAAAAATTAGCAAAAAGAAAACCCGATTAAAAAACCCTTTTGCAATAGAATTAAAAAATCGGAATCTCCAAAAGTCAAATTTAGGGACCCAAATGGATATGCATACCAAATTTCAACTTCCTAGCTCAATTTAATGGTAAGATGGGAGAAGAATAGCCCTTTTTCAAGGTCAAAAAGCGGGAAACCCCCATATCTCCCCCTCCTAAATGACTTAGGAGGTTGATTTTTGGATATGGTATACAATTTTTGATTCTCTATTAATTGGCCTAGAAAAAGACAATTTTTGTGTTTTTGAGCCCTCAGCACCCCCTCCTCCAAATTGGGGCATTAGTGAATTTTGACCAAAGTTCATCCACACTCATATACACATAATCCGCTGCCAAACTGAGCCGGATGGCCCAATTGGAGCGATTTTGGCGCGAATCGAGCGGAGTAAATAATTTCAATGTTTGCAGGAAAAAAAAGAAAATTTAAAAATGAATATCTGACATGACTGTACGTGCAAAATTTCAAG
Source organism: Ferrisia virgata (assembly GCA_900060175.1). Taxonomy (NCBI): domain Eukaryota; kingdom Metazoa; phylum Arthropoda; class Insecta; order Hemiptera; family Pseudococcidae; genus Ferrisia; species Ferrisia virgata. The sequence continues at coordinate 6,245 of FIZR01005623.1, forward strand.
CCCTCACTTCATTCTGTAGGGAAGATACGAATGGTACAGCCCTTCATTAAGATCAAAAAGGGGAAGAACCCTCATTTCTTCCCTCCTGACTAGCCTAGGAGGCTAATTCTTAGCTTTGTCATACTACTTTTTATTCTTTATGGGTTGGGTTGAAGAAGAACAATTTTTGCAACTTCAGTCACTCAGCAAACCCTACCCTCATATTTGGGCATCATCGAATTTGTTCCATGGCCATATTCGCTCATTTATAGCGAATCAGCCACCAATCAAAGCCCACTGCCCAAATTTGATGAATTTTGGTTGGTATCGAACCGAGTAAATGATTTTTGATTTCGAGAGGAAAGGGAATGAAGGGAGGGGGGGGGTACGTAACTTCGGTAATTTAGAAAAATCAGGTTGAAAAAACAAAACATTACAATGCCCACATAAAATTTGAAGAAACTGAAAATTCATGCGACCATACTCCTGCAATGTCAAGCTCAGGCAAACTATCACATACGAAAGTAACTTAAGTTGCCGTATTCGCGTTATGAAGGGACACCGTTGGATTAAAGCACACTGTATAAATTTTCACTAAATTTCTGCTACTTTAACCATTTAGATTTTAAACATTCGAGAAGGCATGACCGAAAATTAATTCAAACAATTAAATCATATTCTCCATAATCGTTTACATCCATCAAGGTCATAGGTATACAGTGTAGTTTTTCGTACAAGTTACTAAAAACACGAGCTTAGATGTAAAAATAAAATAACAACGAAATCATCATGTTTCAGGACCGTACACAGTACACAATACACAATACACAATACACGCAGACAAAGTCGCTTCGTTTTTATAATTACGTATTTCCAAACCCTGTTCGATGTCTGTCCGTCTCCGTACTACGTACTGTATTTTGTCATTCAAAACTTCAAAGGTCACGTACTACAAGACGAGCTCGATGATGGTTACAAATCAGGCTGGAAATTGAACGGTATTGCACGTGGTGGCAAGAGGGGTGACGGGGAGAAGACGATGGGTAACGATGGTAAGCAGTCGAGACTTCTTATACTACAGTACAACTCCCAGATCCGATTTATTCTTGATTTATTGCGTTCGGGATTTGCGTTGGCTTTTTTTTTTCCTTCCTTTTTTCGTATGAAAAATAGTCGTAAGTATTCGTTTTCGCGAACGCCAACTTCGGAACCCTTTTCCGTTTTTCCAATATTCGCATCATGCAGGCCATTTGACGGCGAAGCTTTTCTTTACCCCCGCCCTGGCTCTCACTCGTTCGCGATATCATCTCTCGTAATAAGATTAATTATCCGTATAAATGAAGGAATACCCTGCAGCTCGTCGACTCTTTAATAATTTGATCCTTTTTCCTAATGTGAAATTAGGATTTTTCGTTTCAAGTATTTCAAAATTTTCATAGTAAATTTATAATGACTTTTTTTTTTTTTTTCCATCTGTATACAAATTAAAACGTCTCGGATAAAAATTCATAAACATTCGTTTAAAACTTTTTCGGTTTCAAAGGACAATATCATAAAATATGACGATTCGTAGTACTGGTGAAATATTTAACAGAAAATAAAATTACACCCAAAACAAAAAACTAGTGTCGAACTGAGTTGAAAAAACTCACCTCGAAGGGATAAAAACACACGAATTATACCTGTTCGATGGTAATTTAAAAACAAAAAATGATATCACTCGCTCGCACACAAAAAATGAAAACAAGAATTTGTACTTCTATTATAAAATTATCAAACGAAATAAGACCCTCGAAAATATGGGTAAAATTTTATTTCGCAGCTTTATCCGCGAAACATGATTTCAGTTTAAAAAAAAAAACTGCGCAGAGGGAAAAGAGAAACAGACGAAGGACGAAAAAAGTAAAGAAAGAATGAAAAAAGAGAGGAAAATTGAGGGCGAAAAGAGCCATTTCGCGAGAACTCGCAAGAGTATTGCAAAAAAAAAAAAGTCTTCCACTTTTATTTTGATAAGTTTGAAAAAAGGTAATTTATAGTTGTTGAACAATACGAAATGACGGGCGCGGAGGAATTTCTTTTCGCTAACTAGCTCTCCCATTCGAATGAGTGAAAATAGAAAAAAAAACGATGCGGATTCTTTTTCTGAACGAGTACTTCAAAGTTTTTTTTTTGCCTTCCAGATATCGCAATTGTAGGTAAAGTAAGTATACTTTGCTTATTTTTATCATGTTCTATCAACGATTTTCACGCATTCGGCACGAAAAAAAAATTTGATATCTAAATATTATTCGAGGTTACTGGGTAAGTGGGTACTAAAATGAGGTAAAGTACTAGATTCAGGATGATTTGGGAATTTATTTAAAAATTAGCACGAAGTCATTGTTTAAAAAAAAATAGTAAAAAAACAATGAAATGTTGGAATAACAGGAGTACAGTGATTTTACAATTAAGGAGAATTGAGTGAAAGCTTTGAAAAACCTCATCCAGGACACATACTACACATTTAACCCGATTTTTTTCATCACATTCTCAAACAGAACTAAGCTGTTACGATGTATGGCCCAACGGTTGATTAACGAAGTGGGGGAGGGGGGATGACGTTTAAAAATTACACATCAGATTTAATTCAAATCACTTCGCCTCAGCTCGATACGAACTAAAATGACTCGAATTTTACACAGGTAAGTGAAGTGAGATTGATGGCAGGTTAAATATACTGAGTGTGGTAAGTAATCAGCTATAAACTTACACCTTAAATATAACTGGATACCACCAAAAAAGCACGTTGCATTGCATACATTGACGGAGCATTGATAATTTTTGAAAAATGTGAAATAAAAATCAATTTTCAAGCATAAAAATAGGTAGTAGATACGAATTTTGAGCAAATTTTATCAAGTTCATTTTTTACATAATTGAAAACGTGAAGGGGAATTGATACATGTTTAATTCAAAAAATTCTATTAAAAGAATTAATGGTGGAAATGAAAATTAGGCATCGCAAGCGATGCTTTTTCAGTCTAATTTTATAGACATATTACAATCATGAGAATTCAAAAAAAGCATTGCTTCGTTATGCTTTTTTCCTAATCAGTGTTGCGGGTAGGAAGGGTGCGATGGGGCTAAAAGATCGAGGCCCCAAAATGCACAGCTAACTATCTTACTTAACTTCAAATTCCTAGCCCAATTTGGAGGAGAGTTATGAGAGTACCAACTCAAAAAATGAGAAAAATTAGAAAACTCAATCAAAAAACCACTTTTTAGGGGCTGTGAGGAGGTGCAATTAAGCTAAAAAGTCGTAACCTCCAAAAGATACATTTAAGACCTGAACTGAATGTACATATCAAATTTCAACATCCAAGCTCAATTTGGTTGGGGAGGAACAGCCTTTTTTCAAGGTCAAAAAGGGGAAAACCCTCCATATTTGCCCTCCTAATTAACTGAGGAGGTTGATTTTTGGACATCACAACTTTTGATTCTCTATCACGTGGCTTAAATAGGGGCAAATTTTTCGTTTTTGGCTCCTCACCACCTCCTCGCTAAAATGGAGCAAAACTGAATTTTGACTCAAGGTTATCCTCACTCATATATATCTAATCCGCCGCTAAACTGAGCTGATGAACCTAGTTGGAGCAATTTTGGTCGGGATTGAGCGGAGTAAATGATTTTAATGTTCGGGAAAAAAATGAAAAAATATATTTGACATTACTAAAAATTATCTCAATGGTCTACCATGACCCCAAAATGGATTTTATTGATATTCTCCCCCTCATGTGCCGTCTGTCGATAGACTGTAATGGCCTGGTTTTTATTGACAATATGACATGGAAAATCAGGCTAAAAAGTTCCACTCCCTAAGAAGGGAATAAACACCATTAAAAAAATGGCCCTCCCATCTCGTCTGGGAAACATTCTCTATCCACTAGATTTTTCATTGTTTTTAAGATTCCTACTCAAACCCGAGTAGGGAATACTCAAAGTTGATCATTTATGGATTTTTTTGGTTTTGATGCGAATCTTTCTCCTACAAGTCCAAAAATATGAGAGGTATCAAAAAAAGTATAACTAAATATGTTTTTCATTAAATTCCACCCTCGACAACAATGTTAATTTTTCAAAAATTTCAACTTTGGGCCCAAAAAGAGAAATAAAATATTTTTATAGGCAGCATTTCGTAGCTAAAAATCTGTTCTCAATCACTTGTTAATAAAATCCAACTTGGAACAACGTAAGTCTGACCTAAACGGAGGGTGGGGGGAAGGATTTACACAATAGCATACTTCTTTTGTACATCTTACACAGTGATACCAATATGTTTTTAATTCAGAAATTAAAAATAACCATAGTCAAAGTATTACCTCAGAAGTAGGGAGGAGGATGGGAGAGGTATATCTTGGAATAATTAAAAAAAATAACTTCATCAAACAAAAATAATTTGTAACGAAAGTCATCTTTTTTGGACGGAAGCTTCATATATTGCAAAATAGAAAAATTAAAAATTAAAAAGTTAAAATAAAAATAATAAAAAAATCAAAAACAAAAAAAAATTTAATTTAAAAGAAATTTAAAAATTAAAAAGCCAACTCTTGTGATATTAAATAATACAAAAAAATTAACAAATTAAATAAGTAAAAAAATTGGAAAATGAAAACTTTTTAAAATAAAGATGATTGCATAATTAAAATTTAGCAAGGCAATAATGAAATCAAATGTCAAAGTGGAGTGAAGAGAAGAGTGAACGTTTTTGATCAAAAACTGGTGATGAAAGATGATTACGAATGACTTATGCATTTTATATTAAAATTTTGACATGGATATGTCTTAGGGCTGGTGGTCGATTTATTCTGAAAGTCAGAGTTTCATTTTTAAAAATATAGCATTTTTGTGTTGAAAATTGGAAACTAACGTTAGGTTTGAAAAGGAATGAATAAGAGTAATGGTTAATTTTATGATTTAAAGCAGAAATGTCGATAGAAAAGTAAAATGGTATTAAAATCGTGTAAGGTTGTTGATATCAAAATTTATTATTAAAATGTCAAAATTCAATACGGTTTGATTTGAAAATTAATGATTATAGTTTTTAATTTCAGAGAAAAGAGTAATGAATGGTTTTTGCACTTTATTTTAAAACGCCTTTTTCCATCTAGGGCTAATACTAATAAATGTTCCCTATGAGGGATTTAACCATCCAAAAAACAAACATCCTTTACGCGACCTTTACACCTCTCTCCAAATTTTAAAGGAGGAATTTTTTCTTAAAGTCAACCTCACGTATCCCTCCATTACTAAAGATTTTGAGCGATTTGTTCAATCCCATTTTTCTCTTAATGCAGAATGAATGAAAGTACCAGATGATCTGTTGACATTGGTTTCCCTGTAAATGATCTAATTTTCATTTTTCGCCACTCCTTTGCGCTTTCCCAACAAATACCCACCAATTCATCAAACTCGACAAAAAATAACCAGAAAACATATCAAACTTCAATACACTTGTAAAAACAGCATAAAATATTTCCCGCAGCATTAAGAGCTTACACAGCCATGTTATTTTGTCCTCCTCAGAACACGATCGTTTTCGTAACATTTGCACGTTTCATTGTTTGAATGTTTTTTTTTTTTTTTTTTTTTTTTTTTT
>FIZR01005626.1:0-17914 GCA_900060175.1 Ferrisia virgata
CCCCCCCCCGCTAATTCAGATTTCCAAAAAAGACAAAATTTGGCCCACTCCAGTGTTGGTAGTATTTTTAAAATTGAAAATTAAAAAAAACTGAGTGATCATGTGAAAACGAGATTTACTAATTGAACATCTTTATGAAAACGACTGAACCAATTATACTTACTCGCTAAGCCAACCACAACTGACTAAAACTACGATATTTTTATATTCTAAATAATATAAGGAAGAACAAAAAAATACAAAAAAAGTGACGGACGATAAAATCAAACAAAGAACTCTTATTCTACCGAAAGGTTTCAGCGCTCAGATGGTCGAATTGATACAATGAGATAGACTGTCACCACATCTCACACATTTCACTTATTGTTCGCCTTCATTGTGAATCATTAACGACGACGACACGTATTTACATTAATTAAAAAATTTTAAAAATTTTAAAAATTTTTACAGACAAATTTAACGTACTCCTTAAGACCATTCGAATGAGATTGAAAACTTGTACATAAATATTGGAGAAAAGAGAAGTGAGATTAAGTCATTAAAATCTGGTATCTGAAGACTGCTGTAACACTTATCGAGTCGCTCGCAGGTTCAATTTTTCTTCACATTAATGTTAATCATACGAAATGTGAATATGAGAGCTGTGTAAAATTTTCAAACAAAAAATTCCAACAAATTTTACTTCGTATTGAAACTTATTCCTAGTAGCGAAACGGCGACAGGCAGATTCACTTCCTCTCTAGCGTTAAATTTTCAAGGTCATATTGCCTTTAAAAAAACAAATGACATTCACTTATATTTCAAAGTCAACAAAAGTTCGATCGGAAAACTTCTCTGGAACAAAAAAAAAAAAAAAAGAAAAACGAACAAATGTAATCAATCATATGATCTAAACTACCCTGGATATGCATTAGCTTAATTTATAAACCCTCTTCAATAGCTTATCCATTTTGCCACAGATCAAGATAGGAAATGACAAATTATAACCGAATCCAAAATTAATTGATACAACACTATCAAGCTACGGAAGGATAAATACTCTTCGTGGATTCAAAATTAATCCATCATAAGGCTACCCACGTAATTAAGCTTATAATAAGATATACCGCATATTATACGAGAGTGTAATGTGTATCTATGATACGAACAAATTACCTGCCGCGGTGTTACATAGTACACAGAAATGATTTCACATCGATACAAATACCATGAAGATTTCCTCTTTTCTATCTTTATTTCTGTTTCGTTCACATATACCTACAAGTTGAACAAAGAAGGGAAAAAAAGCATGACTTCTTAATCAGCATTACAGATAGGAAGGGTTCAACGGGGCTAAAAAGTCGAAACCACCAAAACGCACATCTAGGAACCTAACTTAAGGCACATGCCAAATTTCAACTTTCTAGCCTGATTTTGGAGGGGATTTATGCGGGGAACAAACTTTAAAAATTGGAAAAATCTACAAAAAAAAAAAACATATATTTAGGGCTGTGAGGGGTGCAATCGGTTTGAAAGATGAGACCCCCAAAAGGCACATCTAAGACCCTATTGAGTGTAAGTAACTAATTTCAAGTTCGTGGCTCAATTCGGAGGGAAGTTATCTGAGGAAACCTCCCCCACCCTCAAAAAAAAAAAAATAGGCCAAATAACCACATATTTGAGACTGTGAGGCGGTGAAATGGGTCAGAAAAGTTGAGACTCCTAAAAAGTAATTCAGGGTTCCCAATACATGTACATACCAAATTTCTATTTCCTAGTTTTCAATGTCAAAAAAGAGAAGACCCCTATCTACCCTCCTAATTGACCTAGAAGGTTGGTTTTTCGATACACTACAGAACTTTGGATTCTCTATCGTTTGACTCAAAAAAGGACAATTTTCGCTTCTATGACCCCTCCAGTATCTCCTCTCTCAAATTAGAGCATAACTGAATTTTGACCCGAGGTCATCCACACTCATATATCTGTAATTCGCCTTCAAACTGAGATGATTGTACAAATTGGAGCGATTTTGGTCAGTATCGAGCAAAGTAAATGATTATAGCCTGATGGGAGGGGAGGGGAGGGGGGGTAATAAAATAAAAATAAATATTTGACGTGACCAAAAATGATCTTAAAGGGCTTTCTGGGACTCAAAAACGGATTTTATTCATATTTCCTCCCTTATCACCCATAGGTCGATGAGGTGGTTTTCATTGAAATAATGAAATATGAAAATCAAGCTAAAAAAAAGTTTATAAAATGAGGTGAAAATCAAATTTCCTTAAAATAAATCACGATATACGATGTGGGTAAATTAAAAAATACTTAAACCACTACAGTTGTATAATTCAAGTGCAAGTTGCCGGAAAGCGCAAAAAGCAGTTTGAAAGTGAAAACAAAAAACGAAAAAAAAAAAAAAAAAAAAAAAAAAAAAAAAAAAAAAAGAAAGATACATCGCGCGGTTATTTACTTTACCAGGTAAAAGTTTCAACTTCTACCTTACAACTAAATCACCTCGAGCCGAAATAAAGTTTCGCTAGAAAGTAAATCTTGGTAAACGCATTCGATGTAATATATTTTCTCTTATTTTTTTTTTTCTAATACTTTTTTTCCTCGCAATTAAATTAATTTAATTTTAATTTTTTTTCTCTGTTTCAGGTAAGCGAAAACTATGTGCTGTGATTTATAAGGAGCAAATATTAAAGGTAATGAGAAAATCTGATTGCTTGGTCGTGTAATCTACCTGCGTAGTTTCAATCTTGGTTGGTAAATTATTTTTAACCGTATAGTTGATTTTAAATTATCTACAAGCGCAAATTACTTACTAGCGAAGTGTAATTTAGTTGGCGGGCTGACTTCGACTTGAGTATAATTGTATTTTCAATAGAGTTACACGTTCAATCCTCAAAAGAATAAAATTTACCCAAGTTTTCCAAAACACAAACGCAACTTCCAAGTAGCCAGTTTTAATCGGATTATGGTATAAATGACTTTTTTTTTTTTTTTTTTTTTTTCGTTAATTTAACCACGTAAAAACAAAGTTTTCCATTTTGTTTGGCGAGGCAAAATTTTAACGATACACATTGGTCGCACGGTCGTTTGTGTTGGTCTACGTTGCAATCCCCGTTCTGCCTTTTTTATCACCCTTTTACTCCTCAACGAGCGTTGAAGTTCTCCCTATTGTATCGTCATTGAAACCAGGTATTAAAATTCAAACGGCGTAGTTAATGTTTTTAAACTATCGTAAGCAATTGTACGAAATACGTGACCTAGTCAATTGGCGGGCACGGTCACCCGAAAAAAAAAAAAAAAATACCGCCTATACTATCGATACATATAGCGGCGCGGCGCGAATACAATTTGAGAGAATGACGATGGCGCCTCGTATCGTGTATATAGTTTCTAGGTTATTCGTATTAGGAAAAAACGACAGTCTGACGCCGAAAAGTCCGTCTCCAAAACCAGGAAAGAATTTCAACAACAACAAAATCAAATATATATACATATATGTATATATATAAAATAAAATAAGCGCCGATCAATAGTCTATTCAAAATGTGTACAAAATTATGGCAGACCAATCCTCATGTACGAAAAATAAAATTCGTCGTACGTCGAAAGAAATTTTTTTTACCCTCTCACAGCAGTACCTTGGCCTCGTGTGCGTTAAATTACCAACCACGAATCGGACTTCACTGCTTGTATTTGCACGTCACCACAATTCGCTCTGTAATAAGATTTTATCGTACACCGCACAGCAAATGTTCTGTTTCAATTCCAGGGTAGGGCTGGACCTCAAAAAAAAAAAAAAAAAAGGCCCACCGAGAAATCTCCCGTACTCATTGGCCTAATTTTTTGCTCCGATAATTCAAACTACGGATTCTTGAAAATAATAATGATGGGGTGGGGGAGGGAGGTGACGGAAACTGAGCTTATGAATTTTTCTCGTTGTTTACTTGGAGATTTATGAAACAGAGGCGAAGAGATAAGATCATAAATATTTGGGGAGACTTGAGCCCCAATAGCTCGTTTCAAAAGTAGGTGATTAAATTTTTGTAGCAGAAAATATAATAACACCAAAGTAAAGATGGTGGAAATTTTGAGAAAATCTATGAAAAAATTTCAATCTTTGGTAGCTACTTGAAACCCATGGATAGTAAAATTTTCAGATATTTTTGATTTTTTAGCAGGGTGAAAAAGTTCCCAAAATTTTGCAGACCTACGCGGACATAGTACTGATGTGATGACCCTAATGAGAACGGATTCACTTTGAAAATGATTTTGACGCCAACTATTGTAAAATATTTAGAAATTTTCTCTGCTATAAGTACGTTCCTGAGGGAAAATGATGTTCTGACCCAAAATTCTCACCCCAGAATACTTACGTAATTTCAAATTTCCAAAAAAAAATTCCTCAACTCCTACCCATGGAAAAGTTACAAGGTTCTCAATTCCCGCCAAAATTCAAAGATAAATATTCCTGCTTTTTTGAAACATTTTCAGGGCTTTTTCTTAATATTGATTAATTTTCTAAAAAAGTATTTTCCGACCGAGGCCAGAGCTAAAATCTTAAAATAAATTACAAGCAAGGATTTGAAAATTACTGTTTTTTTCCATTGTTAATTTTAATATCTTTTTGCGCTCAAAATGGGGGCATTCAACTTTCAAGTTCTCGAGCAAACATGAAAAATTTACAATGAAAATTGTAAATTTCGTGATTTTTAAGAACTTTGGGCAAATTTTGTGTTTTTTTTTTTTAATATTTTTGTTGGCATGAGTAAAATACTCGGGTTTTTCAGTGATATAGTTAAAGAGGTTGTTTTTGGGGTCTAAACTCCTCCTTTGGGTCGAAAAACTTGAACATTTTTTTGCTTTAATGCAATTCTTTTTTCTTAAAACTCCTACAAAAGCACTTTTCGATTGTTAAGTCTTTTTTTTTTTAAATTTCACCCCAGCTTTGTTTGGACGTATCATTTAATTCATTTTAATAAAATCTTGTCAAAAAAATAGTACACAAAAAAGTGGAAACCCTCTCCTTTAAGCTACTCTGGGCCACGCCAATGGATTTTTCGTGTTTTCCTGACCAGTTGGACCCTTGACTGTAAAGATCTTCACTGTGATCAAACGTTGTTTCATCCCCGGAAATGACAATTTATACAGTCGCATAACATGGAGAAAAAATTGAGCCTTTGAATAAATAAAGATTTTGGGTAATCTTTACTTCAGCTTCAAAGAAATTTTTGGCAATTTCTTTTGTCTGAAATCCTTTCTTGAAAATATTTACTGCAATAGGGGCAATGTGGCATCACCCCTTACAAGATAAGAAATGTAAACTAAGAAAATAAAACAGAATCTGGTAATGTTTTAGTTTTAAAAATTATTTACTCCGGTTCTGTGTAAGAAGATTTTAGAAAATCTTTGTAAGCTCCACCACAGGTAGCTCTAGAGTCTTTATTTGAAAAATAATTATTTCTCTTATTGGCACCAGACCCTGTGCAACTGAATAAAAAATTAAAATTTGAAAAAAATGCAAAATCTATGATGATATTTTAAATTCAAAAACACTCTCTTCCCTCCTCCTCCCATCAAAAAATATTTTTGAATTACACATAGATCTCAAGTTCATCTTTGAACGGTTCTTATCATGATAGTGGCAGGCTGGCACTAGGTCTGTGTGCGGCAAAACATTGCTATTTAAAAAAAAAAAAAAACACGTATCATAGCATAATCATCTTCTAAAAATTCACTCTCCCGTTCTATGTGTAAAAAATTTCTGAAATTTTCACTGGTCATTGCTACCACGTCTTTCTCAAAGGTAATACCATTGTAGTTAAGATATCATATCGGTACAATTTTCGAATTTTTTTTCCAAATCACAAATTTTGGTCATCCCTTTCCTATCTTTTGGGTTGAAAATGATGTTTAAGCAGCTTTTGGTATCACCTAGTTATTTGTCTCTTTCAGGGTTGCAGTACTACCTATATTTCGTTTATGTATTAACATACGTTTCACCCTTATATTGTATTCATTTTCCAAGAAAAAGTTGAAGAATTATTAATTTTGCAGTAAAAAATATTTTTTCTATCCACGTGTTCATATCGGTTTCATTTTCATTCTTGAACGTTCATAGTTCGTCCGAAGGATTACTAGCTTGAGCAATTTTTTGATGAAATTAATTTCGACATTTCATCAAATACTTCAAGTGTTTCAGAATTTTTTGAAATATGTATTTTAAAAAGTTTTTGAAAAGTGAATTTTGGTAAATTGGCCAACGAATTTTACCAAAAAATTAATTTTCCTTTTGTAATTCTATTGAAAAATCAATTTTGAAATTTCATTAACGAATTGATTTTACAACTTTTTGGGAAATAAATGTTCAAAATTCTTAGGGGAATAAATTTTGAGAGTTTGTACGCAATACGTCCGAAGACAATGCCTCGCTCGGGCATGACCATGTAGTCCACGTGAACGTGGTGGTTCTCGTGCTGCAAATGCGAGGAAACGAAATAGCTGGAGTAAACAACATTATAACGTATCATACCTTTTAGCACTTTTAAGTTAGAATTAGTGGTTTGTTTCAGTCAACAGTCAAAAGTCAACGTAATATCATAAACCATGAATGTATTTTTTATGTTCAAATTTCAAAAACAAATCGTCCCAATTTTTACCTCATTGGCCCAAATGCATCGTGGCCCACCTAGTTTTCCTCGTTGATTAACAGCACACCAATATTACATATTTGGTACCCGGATTGGTTTAAAGTTGTGTGGTTTGTGGAATACAGCTGAAGAAATTTATATTCGATGAATAGAATCCGTTCCTATCGCTGCCTTCTTGCCATTTTACGATATTCTGTATTTATTATTCACAAAAAGATGGATTTTTGCTAACCAGTGTAATATATAATCGGCTATATCGTATGTCAATCTACATTCAAACATTTACTCTGCTTTCGTAGCTAACGAAGCAAAATTAACATATTACTTGGGGAAGGAGAGTGAGGTAATTAATAGTCGTTAAACGTCGCGTTGCCGGCGAATCTTGTAATTAATTTTCATCTCTCGGACGATGGATAGTGGAATTCCTTTCTTGGACGTTTCGATTTTTATTGAAATTGTGTATATTTATATAGTGGTAGTATATGTTTACCTACCTATATTATAACTCTTTATGATATCTACGGTAGGTAACTAGGTATACAAGGCGATTATATTATAAGGTGTAATCTCTCTCGTTAACTTTTCTCTTTTTCTCTGCCGCGTCTATTTAATTAATAAAGTTGGTACAACTTGGCAATTTTTCATCCAATTTATGACACGTCCGGGTATTTCGCCGAGGGTAAAATGTTTTTTTTTCCTCCCCCGCTCACTCTCTTCGTAGATATCACATTTTAAATACGTTATTTAACGTTTTATACTTATTATTAGCGCGTATAGAAGCGCCAAATGATTGAGGAGAAAGAGTGGCATGGCATGGCGTGGCACGGTGCTTTTTTGTTTTAATTAATTTAATTTCCAAAACGACACGAATTATTCTTTTAGAACGATTTGGAAATTAGTATAAGAGAGAATTATGATAATTCGAGGCGAAGAATTTATTCTTCCTTATTCTCTTGTACTGGTATAATACGTACGTATAGCGCACGTCTAGACAATAAGTTCATTTTTCAGGGAGTTTTTTTTTTTTTTCGCTTACAAAACTCGTCGTATTCTTTCGCCATTGGTTCGTCATCTCGTTTTCCGATGTCGAGCACCGATGAGAAAAATTATTTTTAATGCATTTGGTAATTAATAATAAGAAAATTTGAAAAATACTTTACGTTCGATTCGGTGTGTATGGTGCATTAATTTGAAAAATTAACGCGATTAATTTGAATAGTTTTAATTAAGGATATTTCACACGAAGAGAGTAAAAGGGTGTAAGAAAAATTTAATGGTAGAAAATCACGACGATAATGTTGGCACATTTTTCTCGTCGCCTTTTTCAAGTTTTCTATCGCCCCCTCCCCCCCCCCCCCCCCCAACAGCAGCAGATAGTCTGGCTATCGGGTATCTGACGATGGCGGTTTCTCTTCTCTCTCACTCGGTCAACAATGGAAGTCTAACGGTTTGGTGCTTTTCAGCTATGCGCGCCTTAACGCTTCCTTGAGCTCGTTTTTTTTTTTTTTTTTTTTTTTTTTTTTTTTTTTTATAGAAATTACGACAGGCAGAATTTTTTTCATTATTAATCTCACCAGAAATGTTTTACCGATTGCTGACTGCCTGGTGTCTACCCTTTTTTTTCTGTCTAGTTGTACCTGCGATGTCGTTTGTTTTAACCAATTTGCGGTAAACATTTTCAAATATCTCAAAGCATATGATTTGTGCTTGGAAATTTCAAGGTGGACGGGATAAAATGGCTGGTGCGTCCTCGAATCGTAAAACACAAAGCGAAATTAATACCGGGTACTTGTTACGATTGTACGCTGCATTCGATAAATGTGTTGTCAGTTGGAAATTTATTATTAATTAATCACCGTCGTGAATAACAACGTCGTGTAAATTCGTTCGCGTCTCTTGTTAATTTATCGAAGACGGTGTGTATTATTTGAAAGATTATACGTAATAAAATGTAAGATGGGATTTAAAAACAATGTTCTGGTAGAAGTTGTTGTCATAATGCCAGATTTGTGGCGATGATGAGGTGTCTGGTGTCGAGTGTCTGGTGCCTGTACAAGAGAACTGTGATTTTGTGGTTTTACGATTATTCAAAAAGTAAATGGATGAATAACAAACACGTCCTTTGTCATTGGATCCTGCTGTGATATTGCTGATTGCGATATCATTTGTATCATTGGTTAGAAATAAAGATGAGTATCGGCCAAGAAGCACATTTTCCAACTCTTGTTTTAGATTATTAAACTATTCTGCCATTTCTGCTCGAGTTGGTTCACCAACATAATTAGACTGATTTTATATGATCGTAATATTTACTAATGAAACCACCGAGGCTATTAAATCGAACCATGGTAGTTGGTGTCGAAAAATTGACTTAATCCGGTCTTGAGAATTAAAAAGAAAAATTCTTTAACAAAAAAAAAAAATGAAATGAAGTTTGATCCAAAGATTTCTCAAGTTTTCGTAGATGAGGTAACTAAAAAAAGGAACTCATTTAGTTTAGATACTAATTAAATGAGTAATTATTTAAGAAAAAGGGATAAGACTAAAAGCTAGGTTGACGGAGGGAATTACATGTAGGTCTACAAGAAAGTCTGACTACAAGTTGATCAAATTATTCACTGAATCATTCATGGATTCTTCATGCAAGACGGGACACTGCTGGTCCATGTTCGAATCACTCTCAACCTTCTCGTGGGTAGCAACCCCACCTTCGTTTCCCATTATTCGCTCATGTATTTCCTCTTATATTTTGACTTATTTACTCTAAGTTGTCTAAAGTTTTCTTTTGTAGTGAACTGATTTGCTTGAAAACGAATCAGTTGATAATTTTACAGGAGGATAAATAATTTTGAAAATACGAAAATTTTTGTTCTGATTTTTCTTTTTTTTTTTTTTCAATTCTGAAGACAGAATTAAATCGATTTTTCGACAATTGGGACGGAAAGATAGGAAGTCCAAACTCCGTTTTAGCATTCTAGAAAACCATGAAGACTATTTTTGGGCGTTTCAGATATTTATTTTTATAAGTTATTCTTCGCCCTCGAAGACTGCGCATAAAATTATTTACTCGGCTCGATATCGATAAAATCACTAAAATTCGACTTATACAATCAGATGGGTGGCCGATCAGTTACATATGAGTGGGGATGACCTTGGATAGAGATTCAGTTACGTCCGTATTCAAGTGAGGAGGTACTAAAAATGAGCGGTGTAGCTAAAAATTTTCCTACCAAGGAACTTTTTCCACGTTGATCCTTTGATTCACGTGGATACAAACATCTGAACTACTTATCTCACACTCCCATACACCCTCTCCCCCTCACTAGAAAAATTCGTCAACAGTATTCAAGACGCAAGAACAAAAAGGGAATAAATAGTACCTGAGGGAACTGTGAGACAAAAATTTTAGAAATTTCAAATCTCAAAAATGTTAATCATTTTATATTTTTTGAAGCATTTTTCTTAATTTTTTTCTATTTGAGGCTTCAAAAATTTACCAGTTTACAAAATTTGCCTCCAAATTTCTCCCTTCCTCCAAATTAGATAAAATTAAGTCACTGTGTGTTCGATAAAAAAAATTCAACTTCTCGAAACTCACATCTTATAAATAAAGTGAGCAACATAAAATTTTGAAAAAATACAATTTTTAAACAAATGAAGTTCATGAGAAGATGCACTTTGAAAATGGACAAATGATATACAAATTACTATTCAACTATTGAATACTTTAATTTTGGCCACCTCGCTAAAAACCGTTCCCCCATCTTCCTCAAAAATTTTTCATTTTGGAGCCAATCGATTAAAATTAAAAAGTTGTTGAACGTATCCAAAAATCAGTCTCTTACGACGCCAGTCAAGATAGGAGATATGAGGAAAGTTTTACCCTTCTTCTTTTTGACCCTGAAAAAGTACCATTCCTTTCTTACATCCTCTCCGAATTGAAACAGTGATTTGAAATTTGGTATGCGGATTTAGTAACAGTTCTGAATGTGCCTTTTGAGTGGTTTCGAATTTTCATCCATAACACAACTCTTCGCAGCTTCAAAGTAGTTGTTTTTTGAATAATTAGTGAAATAGTAAGACGTGTTGAGGGAGGGTGGGTATTCAAATATTTTCAAAATTAGAGGTTTTTATTATGAGAAATTGAATTTTTTCACCCTCAGTTTACTCAGGCATAGCTGTTTTCTTAAGTAAAATCATTGAATGTTATTTATTACACGTGTATTAAGAATTTGATATCAGTTTTGAGGTAGTTTTATGAACCAGTTGCATGATTAAGAAAACCTCAAACTCCTCACTTGGAAAAATCCTACGCATAGGCCTGGATTATTCATGTTATTGGTCAACCCCGAATTCAGGATAAACCCAAATTTCCTCACCCCAAACTAGTTTCACCTAGGACAAACCCAATTTTTTCGGAGAATATTTCAGGAATAACTAATTTATCCTAACAAATTTTGTCCAAACTAGTTTGTCCCCTGGATATTTTAGTAAAAACTAGTTTAACCCGATGTAGATATTGCAGAATAAACTGGTTTCTCCCATATTGTCTTTATTGGATAAAACCAGTTTGCCTTATTCTCCATCGCATGTACTGGTTTTTTCTAGAATATTCGCAGTCCAAACCAGTTTGGACAAATTTTATTTGTTAGAATAAACAGGTTATTTCTAGAACATTTTCTGGTAAAACTGGTATGTCCAATGATAAACTAGAAATTCCAATAGCTCTTAGAATATTCTAGTTTGGCCTAGAAAATTTGTTTATATCTGGAATTTGGATTTGGCTGATCATATATATATAAATATAAATGCACGTGCATTGTAGATTCGCGTGTATTCATATTTCATATGTGTGGATGGGTAGGTAGCTAAGTACATATATTTTTGGTATCACCAAATGGTATGTATGTCGAATTGTTGGCTATTATTAAGGTGGATATTAAGCGATACGACATACTGTATAATCTGAAAAATATATCCTTCTCAGCGGGACCATTTTATTGCATAAACTTCGAGACGACATGATCGCCTCATATAAAATAGTGCACTACGTACAACAAAGCTATTCATCGTCGAAGCTAAAAAGTTATGTTTAAACATTACGCAAATAACAGCTCTCCAAACGTTCGCAATACATAACCAATTCATTAAAGTTTCTCAAATGCCGTTTTAGTAACACAGAAAACCCGTCCCACGTCTCATTATGTCGTCGTCGTCGTCTAGTACATTGAATACGAATATTCGGTCTCTAGTGTGTGGTAATATGTGTGATATGATATACCTTCGTATGAATTTATGTATTTACGTACATTGTATTATCTTTGTGTTTGTAATACATTTATAGTATATACTGTAAAACGATGTATACAAATTCGAGAATATTTTCGCATGCCGATGCCGCGAGTTTGACCCGAACGAAAATAAAAACAAATGATTAATTCATGTGTAAACGAACAATATCGTAGCGTTGGGTTGTATCGTCGATAATGCGACTATGCTACACATATACATACCTACATATATATGTATAACCTTCAACAAGCGCCCATAAATTTAATTCGCGAGCATTTGCAAATCATTAATTCGTGCGAGGAATTAAAACTTATGGCGATGACGTTACAATATCTACTTTTGATTATTGATATTTTATAAATAGATTCATTCGTGTTGAGTAAGGTAGATATGGATCAGATGTGGGACGATTATAACCCAGATTTACCTGGAGTAAAAGTGATTTTTCTGCTACAGCAAAAAAAAAAACATTGCTTTGCGATGCTTTTTCAGCCTGATTTTTGTGGCATATTACAATCATGAGAAGTGAAAATGCTTTCTTCCTGGTAAGCATTGAAGATAAGAAAGGTTCAATGAGGCGAAAAAGTCAAAGCCCCCAAAAGGCAATACTGGGGTCTTTACTGACTGTAAAAACCGAATTTCAACTTCCTAGCCCATTTGGGAGAGGGTATTTATGTGCGAGGAAAAAAAATTATCCAAAGTCAGTCATCAACTTTTGGTGGCAGGAGTATGACTGCAAATCCGCGTGAAAAGGTCAAAGAAGAAAGCACGAACTTTTTTCATCATTGCTGAATTGAAGAAGATGGCTGCTAGGACAAATATCATGTGTTTGAATACAAATGACCCGAACACTATGTGGGAAGACATCAGAACCGAGATTACTCATGCACGTGAGTTAGTAATTAAGGAAAGGGGATACGTATTAGACAAGAAGCAGCCGTGCAGCCGTGGATAATAGAGGATACCCTGCTGATTATAGAGCAGCATAGGCAAGCTAAATGTTGTGGCGACAATGAAGAATATAGGCTACTGAACAAATCAGTCCAGCAGTGTTGTCGTGGAGACAGGGAAGCATCGTGCAATGAAATACAGGAATACGCAGACGGCAATGAGACCAGTGCAGTACACAAGAAAATATGTCAGATCATTAGAGACTTTAAACCCAGAACTCGCAAGATCAAGAAAGATGATGGTACAGTTGTGTGAGATTCTAAAGGAATCCTGGATAGCTGGATAAAATTTTGCGAGCGATTGAACCAAGACAGTAACACCAGAGATAAACCAACTAGTTTGTAAAGTCGAAGTGACAGGTGAAGGTGAGCCAAATCTCCTACTTGCTGAAGTAAGTGACGTGGTGAATGTGATGAAGAAACACTAAGCATCTGGTTGCGATGGTATTGAAGCTGAATTGTGGCAGGCTCTTGGTAAAAGTGGAATCAAAGCAGCATGGCAACTTTGCAGTGTAATATGGCAAAGTTCTGATTCTCTTGCATAAGAAAGGTGATGTAAGATTATGCTTTAATTATTGAAAAAATATTGAATGTCCAACAAATCATCCAAAAGTGCAGGGAGTTCAACATACTTGTAGTGATGTGTTTCATAGATTACACCAAAACCTTTTGACTGCATGAATTAAAAAAAGCTCTCCAAAGTTTTAAGAGAGATGAGAATTCCTGCTCATATAGTAGATTTGGTGGAGTCTCTAGATGAGTTCAGTTCTATAGTAATGTGAGTTGATGGTGAAGAATCTGAAGTTTTTCAAGCGGAGCACAGTGTGCGTCAAGGATGTATATTATCCTCGCAGTTATTCAAATCTATGGTGAGCACATAATTCACGAAGCTCTAGAACATTGAACTGGTGGTATTTCAATTGAAGGAAGAAGAATCTCTAATCTGCGATATGCAGATGATATCATCTTGATTGCTTTGGATGGAGAGGAAATGGCAGTGCTCGTCAACCTAGTGAAGATAGCCAGTGAAAAACTTAGACTTCGTATTAATACATCAAAAACGAAAGTCATGATGGTGGTTTGGGCCAAGTATCCTCCAGTTTCTACAGCTCTGAGCGGATATGACAAGGTGAACACTTTCGAATATTCAGGCTCCATCATCAAAGCAGATTGAGGCTGATTGGCAGAAATATGGCGCCGAATCGCTCTAAGCAAATCATCTATGACCAGACTGTGTAATGTCACATGTAATAACAAGACCTCAAGGAAGACAAGGAAGAGACTAATACAGTCACTTATTTTCTCTGTTTTCTCACATTTCGCGGTAACATGGATGTTAAAGGCAGACGATAAAAGATGAATCGATGCCTTTGAGATGTGGCTGTGGATATCTCAAATTTCGTTGCTGCATGGGTTTATATCAAGAGGACTGGAACATTGAGGATCATTTTCCAGTATGTAGTAGTACATTTGAATGATGTGCTGCAATTTTAATTCAAAAATGTGTTTTTTTGTTTCACCCTAATAAATATTTCTCATTTTTCAACAGTTTTTCATGATGTGCAGTCAATTTTCTGCAGTTTTTCGCGTTTTTGCAATTTTTTCGCTCAGTATCCAGTACTTTTTTTTCAATTTTTTCGTACACTTCACGTAAATTTTCGTATTTTAAAATCTTTTATAACTTTGTGCATTTTTTTAACAATATTATGCAAATTTTTCTCAATTTTTTCCTGTGCTTCAGATAATTATTCTCAGTGTAATGTTAATAGAAAAATTTCAGGGAGAGCTAGTAATGGGGCGGAAATTTTCCTGGTGATGAGAGGAGGGCTAACCTCGTTTAGTCATCCCTTGGCAACATCTTTATGAGTATCTGATTTTTAATAATTTGAAATGCCTTCATAATTACGCATCCAGCATCACAAACGCATTACGTAATTTTTCTTCGGGATTGAAAATTTTCCAAATTTGTCTAGAATTGCTGTAGACCTATGTGGTTTGCCGGAACATGTGTTTTCATAAGCAAAATATTCACATATTTTTTCAAATCTTTTGACGCCATAACTATAGATACCTATGGCAATGAAGAAGAGAATAAAAAAGAAAGAAAGAAAAGTAAAGAAAACATCTACATCATACCTCTCTTACTCTAAAAAAATCTGTATTTGCTTGAAAATTTATACGATTGGAAGGATGATGATCATAGATTGAAAATGTTGTTGGCACGTTGTCGTCGAATTATAATTTCGGTTTGTTTTGATTTCGAATTCGCATATGGAAGAAGGTAGGAAATTGAAAAAAAAATACATTGTTACAGAATTTTCGGCTGGGTAGGTGGGTAAATAGGTAAGCTACATGTACCTAAGTTATATGGTGGTGGTATAAACATGAAAAAAAAAAGAAACAGGAAACCGTTACTGGGGAAAATATTGCGATAGTTGCGCACACACCCCAAGTAGAAAATTTTTTTTCTCGCCTGTGCATAGGTCTACGACTACGAGGTATGTATGCGAGTCTATCTGTGTAAATTCACGCGCCAGAAAATAAAATGCGACCGTAAAAATCCAAGCGTGTACTACGAAGTTAACGCGTATTTCAGTTTGATTACGAACGCCTGCGTCTCGCACCGTCTCGCCGTGCCCTGAACGAAAAGTTCAATTCCAAAAACATAAAGAGCAAACATCCGCGAATCGTTTGAGGAAAATACTCAAACTTCAATAAATTACACGTAAGAGTAAAAAGTTTCTCGCTACGTCGAATCGTGCGAATAAATTTTACGTCAAATTTTTACCGAGTTGAAGTAAAAACCGTGCTTGGCGAGCGTTTTCGAAAAGATTTTATTCGGGTTTTCAAGCTTCTGTAGCCCAGATACGAGTACCTCTACCTATGTCGAATACCTTATACTTACTTACTTACCTATCTGGCCTAGCAGACGATTTAGATACCTACACGTATGTCGTAGGTATACGTAATAGTGTGTAGGATAGATATACATATAGGTACTACACCGAGACAACATGTAGAGAATATACATTCGAGTGTAATATGTACATAACTGAGCCTGTGTGGCAATGCGCGCCTTCGCTTTTCGTATATGCGGTTCTGTTCGCAGGCATATTTCATTAGATTTAATCCTTAAGCAATAAGGAAGTAAGTAAAGTATAAACGTCCTGGGTAAAGGATAAAGATTAATATCCAAAGCGGCTCCGCTGTAAAGAGATTACTCGAGGCACTAGTATAGGAATGATTTAGCCTGACACTTAATCCTCATTCTGCGGTTTTTGATCCTTTCTATATGCGAGCGCATTTCGGTTAATATTGCTAGTCTGGCGGGTTTCATGCGGTACGATTTCGTTGCATTTCGAATTAACTCGAACGTCTTTTAAGGTCGCACCGATCTTTATCCGCAGAATTGCAAAATCTTAAATTGGCTGGCGAATTTCTTTTTTCTTTTTTTTTCATGATCGATAGTTGTTGTAATAATATGGTCTTTGATTTGGCTACGTAAACCAGTTGTTATTCCAGAATGATTCCTATTCCAGTTTCAATCATGTGTAAATATTTAGGTGAGCATTGCAGAATTTCTTGGATACCTAGTTATTAATATTGTTAGATTCAATGGTGTAGGGTGTACATTGTTGTAAACTATTCCAGCAAGCATTAAATTGAGAGACCCACACACCCTATTACTTCAAATATAATTTTTAAACAAATTGAAAAATTTTCAAATGAAAAGAGAGCCTCGTGAAAAAAATTAAAGATTAAAAATTTGTCTTCGAGCTTAATGAGAGATACGCTCAAAAATTTCGTGTTCGATACTGACGAAAATGAAAATAAATAATGCACCCTTCGTTAGACTGCTCCTTTTTCTTCTCTCCGTTTTCGCTTACCATCTTCTTTCTCCGCTTTAACGTACGAATGCATGACTGGTTCGACGAATGCGCGCGCTTTAGGGTGAAATGTATCCTTCGCACGAGCTCCCAAAGACTTTCGTGTACGTTGTTTATTTAACCTTTGTTTTGTTAAATAATTGTTTTGCTGTGACTTGTTCAGGCGCTGTTCATTCTCATAACTAGGTGAGTTTATTTCATTGAGTACTGCTTTGTATTTCAATTTTTTATATGCTTGATTTTCATAATTTCTCACCGACTGGTGTTCAGTAGAGAAATCAGATAATCCATTATGCAGAGTAGACGTTATCCTACCCAGGCGATGATATGGATCTTGTTGTAGTTTGGCACTCAGTCAAGTCTTCAGACAGCAAATCGAGATTTGCTACTCAGCATCAGGGTCAGCACTATCAGGGCAACCTATAGGCAAAATGCGGGCTAGGTTGATGAACCTAGATACGTTGGTGCGAGTTGGATACTAGGCCAGAGAATAGGTATGCTTCTGA
Organism: Ferrisia virgata; assembly: GCA_900060175.1. Classification (NCBI taxonomy): domain Eukaryota; kingdom Metazoa; phylum Arthropoda; class Insecta; order Hemiptera; family Pseudococcidae; genus Ferrisia; species Ferrisia virgata. The sequence continues at coordinate 17,274 of FIZR01005626.1, forward strand.
ATGAGCTTACAATTGTAAATGGGGTTAGTACATAGGTTTGTGTGCCAGTACTTAAGACACGATTTTTATTGTTTTAAATATCGTAGCTGCGTACTCAGCTTTTCGTCCAGAGATCACGTCCAATACCTGACTTGGTTTTTTTTAGTTTTATTGAATGTTGATACGTAAATTTGCTATGTAGTCCATTATAATAAAAATCTTTCTTAAAATACCCAACTATATTGAATGAGCCTCTTATTCTGAATAGACCCTACTCCCAATTTTCTGTTTGATCCTTTTGGTATATGATAAAGAGTCGAAATTCGATCCGTCACTTTAATATAAAGGTATTTCTGCTCATATAATGTATCATGTGACATGGTTAGGGATGCTTCGATGGAAGGGGGCTCCGAATTTTTCCCGGGTAGTGGAGGTGTGAGAAACAGGTGTCTAATTTTTTTTATATAGAGCTTACGGTATAAGAAGTTCTGTTTTGCTGGGTCTGAATTTACAAAAATGAAATAAACTGGAACTATAATTATGTCCGAGCGACGCAAGGGGGAACTTTGAAAAAATGGATGTTTCTAACTATTAAAAAGCGCGTTTCTAGCAGTTTTTAGATGTTTTAGTTTTTTTTTTTTTTTTTTTTTTTTTTTTAATAC
>FIZR01005629.1:0-34000 GCA_900060175.1 Ferrisia virgata
ATTGTTTTTGAAAAAATCATTTTTTTGGGTTGCACAAATTTTGGGTCACTCTGTATTTTACTTCGCAACATCTCGTAACTTTTTTTTAGTCGTATTCGTATTATGGTTCTAGTACTTGATGGACTATTTTATAACAGAATCGAGCTCGTAAATAGAAAAATTATACATCGATAAGTTTTTTTTTTAGTCTGATTTTCTTATGCCAAATTGTAAATGAAAACCAATAGGCTATTACAGTCGATTGATCTACGACGCGGTGGATAAGAAGTAGGGAACGGAATATCAACAAAATCCATTTTGGGGTCCTAGAAGACCAACCATTTCGACCATTTTTAGCCATGTCAGATATTTATTTTTATTAAATTAATTTTTTTTCGAAACTAAAAATCAGTTGCTTAGCTTAATACCGACCAAGATCAGTCGAATTGGGAAAATAGGCTTAGATTGGTGGCAGAGTTATTATTTTTGAGTATCGATGAACTAGCATCAAAATTAACTTATGCCCAAATTTGGGGTGAGGTGTGCTGAGAGTTCAAACTCGCAGAAATCATACATTCTTGCGTCAATCGATAAAGAATCTAAAATTGCGTTATATACCCAAAAATCAGCCTTCTGGCTCTTTTAGGAAGGGAGATATGAGGATTTTCTCCTTTATTGACATTGAAAAGGAGCTATTTCTCCCCAATTTCGCTATCAAATGGAGTTTCAAAGTTGAACTTTGATATTTATATTTAGCTAAAGCCCTAGATCGGCCTTTTAGGGATCCTTACTTTTTAGCTCCTGCATCCCCCCCCCCACAGTTCCAAAAAAATGGATTTTTGATTGGGTTTTCTAATTTTTTGAGGTTTTTGAGTTTGTTCCTCACATAACACCCCTCCAAATTGAGCTAGGAATTTGAAATTAAGTATTTACATTCAGTGGGGGTCGTAGATGCGCTTTTCGGGGCTCTCGACTTTTCAGCCCCATTTCACCCCTTCACAGCCCCGATTATGTAGTTTTCTCGTCGATATGTGCCTTTTGAGGGTTCTGACTTTTCTGACCCATTGCACCTTCTTATAGCCCAGAAATAAAGGGTTTTTGGGCAGGTTTTCTTATGTTTTGAGCTTGTTCTTGGCATAACTTCCTTCCTACTTGAGCTAGAAAGTTGAAATTTGGTATGGCCCATAGATGTGCCTTTTGAGAGTCTCGATTTTTCAACCTCATTTCATCCCTTCACAGCCTCAAAAATGTAGTTTTTTGGTAGATTTTTATTTTTTGAATTTGTTCCGCGCATAAGGCTCCTTCAAATTGAGTTGATAAACTAAAATTCGGTATGTAGATTTAGTACGAGCCCTAGATATGCTTTTTAAGGGTTTAGACTCTTCAGCCTGATTGTACCTCCTCATCGTTGTAAAAATTTTGTTTTTGGTTGGTTTTCTCATTTTTTGAGTTTTTTCCTCGAGAGATACTATAATCACGCGAATTGAAGCAATGCGTTTTTCCTAATCAACGTACAATTGGGCCTAAAAATGAACACCAAAAAAAGACACAACTAGGATCAATGCTAAATCTACAGACTAAATTTCAAACTTTCTAGCTGAATTGGGGGGAGGGATGTACGAGGAAAAGCTGAAAGAAGAAGAAAACTCGACAAAAAAAACAAATTTTTTGGGGTTTTGAGGCAGTGCAGTGAGGCAGATTCCCCAAAAGACACATCTAGGACCCCCACTAAATCTATTTTTTATCGGTGGTCCTCATTCCTAAGCTATAGCAGTTTCAACTTCCTAGCCTAATTGGGAGGGGGGGGGGATAATACGAGAAACAAACTTAAAACATAAGAAAACCCGACCAAAAAAGCGCATTTCTATGCTCTGAGGGTGCCATTGAGTCTGAAAAGTTGAAACCCCCAAGAATTGCATCTACAACCTCTACTAAGTCTACATACCAAATTACAATTACCTAGCTCAATTTGGAGGGGTGAAGGAGAGGAACAACCCTTTTTCAAGGTCCAAAAGAGAAAAAAAACCCTCATATCTCAACTTCTGATTGAACTAGAGGATTAATGGATATGTTATGCAACTTTTGATTCTCTATCGATTTGTTTGAAAACAAATAATTTTTGCCATTATACCTTCTGAACACCTTCTCTTCAAAATTTGGGTATGACTGAATTTTAACTCAAAACCATTTCCACTAAAAATATCAAATCCGCTGCCAATCAAAGCCTATTGGCCAAATGTAGTCGGTATCTAGATGAGCGAATGATTTTTGATTTGGGTGTGGGCGGGGGGAGGATAAAAAACAAACGGAATAAATATTTGATACGGTTAAAAGTGGTGTCAATGGTCGATTAGGACCACAAAACCAATTTTATTGATACTCTTCCCTCCATCCACCACGAGTCGATAGATAGATTTATTGCTTAGGTTTCATTGGCAATACGACATAGAAAATCAAGTCAAAAACATGATTGAAAATTTGTAGTTTTTTAGTTTTTGAGAATCACTTTTGAATAAGCTATTATGGCCACCTCATTAAAAATGTTTTAAATGAAAAGCAGTGCTTCCTTCCACTGAATGACTTGAGCAGAAATCCTGAAGGTTTATTCTATATTATCGATAAAAAAAATGTCCTATAAAATTTTGAGTAAAATTAGATGTTCCTTGACCAGATATGGATCATTTTTAAGTAGGATGAAGCGGTTATATTATTTTTAGGTGGTGTTTATCTTGATTTCCATTATTTCGACATTTATTATTGATTTTTACACTATTCTATATTGAGATTTAGCATTGCTAGGGATAGGAAATAACATTCCTAGGAGAAAGAAAGGATCAATCAAGTATTCAGAGCACTTTTATTAATTTACCTACCGCGGTACTGATCCTTGCACCATGCATCATGCATCTGTAATTTGATCCCAAACGTCGGTCGATGAATCTACGGGGCATTGACTCGGACACGCATAGACACCAGATTAAATGATACATCGGTATGTATATAACAACGGTTTGAGAATTTAAGGTCGACCATGTAATTATATCTGTCCTACTTCTCAGCCAGACTTTTTACACTTTTATTTTCACGAACGCGTGCTCGTATGTAAAACACGTACCATGACAAGCTGATCCATCCAGTTTAATTCTCGATATTGTCTAGCACCTCGAAGAAAGTACTACCCGTAACTTCTATTAAACCAACAATGTTATAAGAAAAAACCATATACCTGGTTACCTACACACATAAGTCATTATCATCATCCTTATCACGCATGTGTACTACACCAACAACCTATATACTTGATACGTTTATCTATGTACGCAACGATATGTGTATACATATAATATCTCGCATCATAAGTGGAATTTCTGCCAAGTTGCATCGCTGATAAAATTAATTATAATTATAAATAAAACAATGAGCAGACATCATAAACGCATTTACTCTTTCGCCAACCATCATCCGCCCTGATGTTATGCAAGCACGTGTGAGTTGATGTTATATTTACCTACATGTACTATTGTAATGTACGGCTCGATGGGTAGTTGAGTACCTATAGCGTATCGTACGCTGTAAAGAACGAGTATTATTGTAGGTATTTAACTGACCATCGCCATCGATAGACAAGACCACAAGTTCGATTTTATGAATGGATTGTCGCAGACGTCTACGAACCCAGCATCGAGTCTGGTTTCCCTTGTAAGATGATCACTTTTTTTTTTACTTTGCTTCTTCTCGTTGGCAATGAATTACTGAAACTAAACTGAACTGAAATGAAATTGTGATACGGTAGCTTTGTTTGTAGCTTTATCAATAATATAATACATGTATACCTCTGTAGTTAAAAATTGCCTTGAAATGAAAGAAAAATACATAATATCATTGCTTGTCTCACTCCTGAATACAAATTGCAGGGTGTTTCTGTTTAGTGCTGTGACCATCGTATATTTTGTTCTTTTAATTTTGCTTTTTAGTCAGATATTATAAGTCATATTGCCAATGTAAACCAGAATATTACATCTATTGACTTACGATGGAACAAAACCTATTTTAGGGTCTTAGAAGACTATTAATATCATTTTTGGTTATGTCAGATATCTAATTATTTACATATTTTTTGTTTTTTTAATATATATTCTCTTTCACAAATCAATAATCATTTGCTCGGCTCGATGCGAAAGAAAAGGAGACTATTGAAGGGCATCTGAGGGCTGTATAAGGCATCTTGCAGATTATTAGAGGGAGTCTGGAGACTATCGAACAATGTTTGAGGGCTATATAATGTATCTGAACTCTAGAGGCTATTGAAGGGAAGGGATCTTGGAGGGCATATTAGGAGGATTGAAGGTTACATAAGAAGGTTGAAAGCTGTGGGGGTCTGGGAGTTATTGAACAGCATCTGAGGGCTATCTGTGGGACCGAGAGACTATTAAAAGGCATCTGTAGGGTATATAAAAGGTCTGGAGATCATATTTGAGGGGTTGAAAGGCTATTGAAGGGCTTCTGGAGTCTATTGAACACTGTCTAGCGACTAAGGGGTCTGGGAGCCATTGAAGGGCGACTGGAAGTTACATAAGGAGTTTTGGAGACCGTATTAGGGAGACTGAAGGCTGTTGAATGAAGCTTGGAGCCAGAGGGTTTCATAAGGCGTGTTAGAGTGTCTGGAGGCCATATAGGGGGGGGGGGTTGGAGACTATTGAAGGACATGTACAGGCTATATAAGGGATCTGGAAGCCATAATAGGGGGGTTAGGAAATTATTGAAGGGAGTCTGAGGTCTGTATAAGGGGTCTGGAAGCTATCAAAATACATCTGGAGGCTGTTAAAGGGGGTCTTAGGGTTATATAAGGCGTTTTAGAGGCTTTAAAGGGGAGTTTGAAGGATATTGATAGGCATCTGGTGGGTATATAATGAGTCTGGAGACTGTTGAAGGTAGTCTGAAGACTAGGAGGTCTGGGGGATTTTAAAGGGAGTCCAAGGGCTATGTAAGGGGTCTGGAGACTATATAAGGGGTTCTGGAGAATATTGAACGGCATCTGGGGACTATATAATAGGTTTAGTGCTGTTGTAGGGTATTTGGAGGCTATATAAGGGGTCTTAGAGGCCATATTAGGGGGTCTGGAGGTAATCAAATGGCATCTGCGAGCTATATATGAGATCTGGAGGCTGTTGAAGGGGATCCAAGGGCTATATGAGGTGTCTTAGAGGTTCAAAAACGAGGTTTAGAGGATATTGAACAGAGTCTGGGACTATACGAGGGGTCTGGAAGCTGTTAATGTTTCGCCCCTCCTAAATGGGGATCATTTTCGGAAAAATTTATGCCAGTTGACCTATCCTTACTCTTTTCATGTCAATTAAAACCATAATTTTTGCTCTGACACTGATGAACATACATAGAATATTGTTTTCTGTAAAAATACATTTCTTCAATGTTCATAACACATAATGGGGTAGAGTTGGGGGATTTTTAGCCATTAAATTTTGTTTACAGGTTCCTCCAACCTAATGATGTTTTGGGAAAATTTTGAAAACCTGATAACCGGACAATTTCACCTATTTTTATCCCAGAACACTCAAAAAATCTGAAATCGTCAAGCTGCCTGAACAAATTAGTGAAAAGTTGGAACATGAAGGCTCCATGTCCCCCCCCCAGGCTCGTCCATACGAGCCTCAAGAGGGAAAGTAGTACCAATCGTTTGTACCCGAATTAGGTCCGTTTGTGCTCAATCCCTTCATCCCTCATTTTTGAAAACTCAAGCGACGTTGCTGACATACCAGCCCTGCCCATGGGAGAGTGGAGATTGAAATTAGTTCAATCGTTTGTGCTTCATAAGTGCTCATCTGAGGGATTGAAATGGATGGGGCTGAGGACATGCAATTTTCAGAGGGATGTTATTGGTGGAAGTCAGTGTCAATCGTCTGTGCCTCATTAGTGCTGGTTTGTGTGCATATTTATTTCGTTTGTGCTCAATCCCTTGTAGCCCTTTTTAAAAACTACCCTTGGGTGGAGCTAGGGACATGCAATGTTCAAAAGGATACTAGGGGTTGGGAACTAGTGTTAATCGTTTGTGCTTCGTTTGTGCTCATTTGCGCACACATTAATTCCATTTGTGCTCTCCTCCTACCTTCATTATAAAGAAACATCTTTTGGTGGGGTTGGGACTTATAATTTTCAAGGGGACGCTAGGAAATAGAAATTAGTGTCAATCATTTGTGCTTTGTCAATGCACGTTTGTGCACATATCTATTTCATTTGTGCACGGTCCTCTTATGCTTTTAATAGACTTCTAGTCTGCTCGAGAATGTTCTTTTAAAAGAAGGTAAAATAGGATATCCACAAACGAGCACTAAGGAAGCTCAAACGATTGGTATCACTTTTACCTTCCAACCCCGTATGGGTGGTACTGGAGACATGGATCCGAAGAGGCTGCAATCCGATGTCTGAATGTAAACTACAGAAATACATTCTCCGTATGGGTACCCAATAGTCCAATAAGTACCAACTACCTGCTTACATTAGATATTAAACAAAAAAAAAAAAACTATATTGAACCGAGTATTTTAATTTCCTGTTCGAGTTTTATTATTGGATAAACACTATGAGAAGGCTTTGTTATTTGCAGACGGTAATAGTTTTCAACAAACCGTACACCCTGCCGGTCTGTCCAGTGTGTATATTGGCTACCTTGAAATTGATAGTTTTTATAATTTTTACCATGTATAATGTTGTAAAATTGGCGATAGCTTGGTAATGACCTTGCGTCCTGTGTCTACCTAAAGAAATATACTGCATAATATATCTAACGTAGGCCAGCGTGGTTTTGGCTACGCGAGAATATCTTCAGCTTGTACAAATGTAAATATTCGCCGCGCATTGAAGGCTTAATGAAAGTAATAAAATACTACAACGAATACGTTACGATGTACGTAATTAAGATGGTACATAGATTAGTAGTTCGTACATACATCCGATTTTTTATGCATGTACAGCTACATAGTTACATTCGTACATGGCTACCGACTTCGAATTTTGCGGATTGATTTGAACCAACTATTTAGGATATTCCAAAGTGAAATTTGCGGTATTTTATTAATCGTAATACGAATACTTTCACAAATATTCAATGTCGTACTTCAAACGTCGAAGATTGAATTTGAAAAATAGTCTAGTGTTTACCATCGCTGGTTAGTGAGTCATTTTATATGACCAATGCGGATTATTTCGAATGAGAGAAAATTTAACAATGATTTCTCTCTCTCTCTCTCTCTCTCTCTCTCTTACCACCTACGAATAGGAAATGTGTTAAAGTGGGTCACATGTAGTAAAATGACAATGAAATTTTATTATAATTGTTATTACGAATATTGTTATTCTTTTAAATGGTGCAATAAAGCTATAAAAGTACTTTGTAATGATCGTGAGTTGAATCTTTGCCAAGATTATTGACCTACAGTGGAATGATTCCCTTGATGTAAGAAAGGTAAAGTAGAATGTTGCCACGAAAATATTATTTTTTGCAGTCTGTATCTGGACTTATGTTTCAATGTTACGTTGTGCTTTTTTTTTCCAAATTAGAGGGGAGTCGTGAAAAAATAAGTGCGAAACGACATCAGATGAACTCGGTAATACTCGTAATTTACGGTCTATGCCTTCACCTTTAGCCTTTCCCTCTGGATGCGTTCGAAAATTTCAGAGATCAAAACAGAACAATTTTTTTTCAGATTTTTGGCAAAAATTTATCGTAATACATAGATGGTGGAAGCCTAGAAAAAAATTGGCAAATTTTTCGTTTCACGGATTACAAAATACAAAATCATATTATACGTATAAAGACCTAAGAAATCCCACATTTTTAGCCTGATTTTCTATGACATATGGTCAATGAAAACCAGGCTATTACAGTCTATCGACCAACAGCGGTTGGGGGAGGCGGGAATACCAACAAAATCCGTTTTGGAGTCCTAGAACACCATTAAGACAATTTTTAGGCGTATCAGATATTTATTTATTTATTTATTTATTTATTGCCGAGCATTGTTTTTTCTATTTTCAACCTAGCAAAAGGGCTCTTCCTCCCCTACCTTCTCAACCAAAATGAGATAAGAAGTTGAAATCTGGTATGTACATTTAGTAGGAGTTCTAAACGTGCCTTTTGCCGGTACCGACTTTTTAGCTTCCTTGCACCCCTTCACAGCCCTGGAAATGTGATTTTTTGGTCAGGTTTTCTAATTTTTCTAATTTTTTGAGTTTGTTCCTCGCATAACTCTTCTGCAAATAGAGCTACTAGAAAGCTAAAATTTGGTATGTACATTTAGTGGGAACCCCAAATGTGCCTTTTGGGTTCCCGACTTCTCGGACCCATTACACTCCCTTACAGCCCCAAATATGTGGTTTTTTGATAGGTTTTTCCTATTTTTTGAGTTTGTTCCTCGCATAACTTCCCTCCAAACTGAGATAAGAATTTGAAATTAAGTATGTACATTTAGTACAGACCTTGGATATACCTTTTGGGGGTCTCAACATTTCAGGCCCCGAATATGTGAATTGTTGGCCAATCTTTAAAATCAGACTGGAAAAGCGCTGCGAAGCGATGTTTTTTTTTAATATTTTGAAACGTTTCAAAATAAAGTAGGCTTCCACATTTTCTCGTTGATTTTTCGACTTTCAGAGATTTTCAAATTGTTATAACTCGGATATAATAGCACTTTGAAAAAATTGCTGAAAATCATGGAAAATTGGTTGAAAAATTAAATATGATCAGTGGAAAGTGTAATAAATTGATCAAAAACGATGTATAGATAAATCTGTGAAAATAACTTAAATTATGAAAAAAAATTGTGGAAAATCATTTGAAATTGGGCGAAAAATTAAATAAAATGGGTAAGAAATGCAGAAAATTTATTAAAAATTTCATAGAATTGTATAAAAATCGGTGAAAATTGACCTAAATAATGAAAAAAATTTTTGAAAATATTATAAATTTGGTAAAAATTTGTAAAAAATGGGTAAAAAAATGCAAAAATACTTCAAAAATCATGAAGAATTGTGGAAAAATCGGTGAAATTTTACCTAAATTATAAAAATCATTGTTAAAAACTATCGATATTTGGCCACAAATTGATTAAAGTGAGTACAATGTGAAGAAAATAAACCAAAACTCCTGAAGAAATGTTAAAAAAATGGATGAAAATTGACTTAAAATATGAAACAAATCGTTGAAAATCATTGAAAATTTTGTCAAGATTTGACAAAAATGGATAAAAAATGAAAGAAAGAAAGAATCAGAAATCATTGTTCGAAAATAGGTGATAATTGGCATAAAATATGAAAAAAATCATTATAAATCATCAAAGATTAGGAAAAAATTTGATAAAACTGCACAGAAGGTGAAGAAAATTGATCGAAAATCTTTGAAAATAATTGAAAAATGGATAAAAATTCCAGAAAATGGGTATAAGTACAGAAAACTGATCAGAAATCAAGAAAAAAATCATTTAAAAATCACAAAAAAAAATTAAAAATGGTGAAAATTGACCTATATTGTAAGAAAATTTGGTAAAAATAATCGAAAATTAAATAAAAATGGGTATAAGTGCACAAAACTGATAAAAAAAACATGAAAAAATGTTGTAGAATGGCTGAAAATTGAACTAAAAAATTAAAATAAACGTTTAAAAAATCATAGAACATTGGATAAAACTTTGATAAAAAAAAATAAAAAGCGAAAAAACGATCATTGGTGATGATATGGGGAAAAAAACGTTGAAAATCATCTAAAAATTAGGTAGAAATTTAATAAAAATGAGTAATAAGTGTCAATAATTGATCGAAAATCATGAAAAAGTGTTGAAAAATAGGAAAAAATTTACCGAAATGATGAAAAAATTTGTAAAAATCGTCTGAAATGGGTAAAAAGTGATGAAAATTGATAGAAAAGTGCGAAAAAATATTGGAAATTGGTGATTATTGGCCTATGAGAATTAGGTAAAAATTTGATGAAAATAATAGATAAAAACTGCAAAAAAATTGAATACATATCAAGAAATAATGTTGAAAAATAGCTGAAAATTGATAAAAAAAGAATGAAAAAATTCATTTGAAGTTGTCGAAAATTGAATGAAAGTTTGAAAAAAAATCAGTAAAATGTGTATAAAAGTGATTACAATATACTTTCATCACTTCCCCGCTATATATTTCAAAGTGATGGTTAACAGTGACAATTTTCAAAGAATCACCGTGAGCCCACAAAAAAAATATTTATAACAATATTTTTAAAAATTTTTACGTCAAGTTTCTTTGACATCATTTCTCTACTTTTTTTTAGGTTAAAGGGGGCAGAGGGTTTGTGATTCCGCCGCTGTTAAAATGCGATACATTTATCGTAAAATAGATTAAAATAGGCAGACTTTTTGACAAAGTCGATATAAAATTCACCTACCTTGGGAATTGAAGGAAGTCATGTAACCAGTTTTTTTAATTTAATTTCATGGATACTTTATGCTGAATGTATTGTTGATGATTCAAGAACTGAAAATTATTTTACATATTGAAAATTTTATGATTAAGTTACTTGAAGTTGACGCTGACGAAGGTATTCACAAAAAGAATATGTAGTGCTGTATGGTCGCAAAGGGTAATCCGTGCGATCTGAACATTAAAAGCAATTTTATGATTGATTTCTTTTTTCAGACCTCTAAAAAACCAATTTAGCTTAGATGCTTATTTTTCCTACCCTTACCTCTTCTAAAGATCCATTCTTTTTATGAAAAACGCCCTCCATCTCCTCATATATGACTAGTATCGAAAAAATTTTTCAAATAAAATTTATAGCTTAAAGTATCAGGAGTATTTTAGTTTATATGTAAAAATTTCAATCAAACCATTCCCCCACCCCGTACGTCCGTCAAAGTGACTCCAAAAATAAATTATTTCTATTTCAAGTTAAAATTACATTCGAGTAACTGAAATACGACTGTACTCAATAGAATGAAAGTTGGTCAGAATTACAAAGCGCTATATCCACAATGTAAATTCCCTTCTCTCATCTCGCATGTATTTCAAACAAAACTCCGGCAATTGGTCGTAATATTGCGGGGTGTGCAATATTTCCCATTGGGGAACGATGAGGGATGAAAGTCGAGGCACTAGCCTTCTCGGAATCTCATTTGAAGTCACTTTCATGCTCTTAAAGTTGAATTTCATATAAATCGAACCCGCATTCGCAGAGCACGAATGTTGCATTACTTTCATAATCCGATGACGAGCAATTTGACACAGGCACCCGCATTTATGCATCTTAGCTACCAATAATTAGCTAAAGTCAACTCCCAAAGATTTGCATTTACTCCATTGCGAAAATTTGGAACAAATCGTTGACCCGAAGTCAAAAAGTGGACGATCTGAAATGGAATCATCCTATTTTTAGCCTGATTTTCTACGTCATATTGTCAATGAAAACCATGCTATTACAGTTTATTGACCAGAGGCGTTTGGGGGTGAGGATACCAACAAACTCCGTTTTTGGATCCTAGAAGACCGTATAAGACAATTTTTGACAATGTCAAATGTTTATTTTTTTCCCCCGCACATTAAAATCATTTACTCTGCTCAACATTAACCAAAATCGCTCCAATCTCGTCAATCAACTCACTTTGGCAGCGAATTAGACATATATGAGTGGGGCTGACCTTGCGTCAAAATTCAGTTTTGTCCCATTTCAGGGGAGAGAGTGCTGAGGGGACCAAAAACACAAAAATTGATTCTTTTTGAGTCAATCGATAGAGGATCCGAAGTTGCTTTACATATCTAAAAATCAACCTCCTGGGTCAATTAAGGGGAGGGGGGGAGATAGGAGTGCTTTCCACTTTTTCGACTTTGAGAACGGGCTGTTCCTCTCCTACCTCTCCACCAATATGAGCAAGGAAGTTGAAATTTGGTATGTACATTCAGTGGGGGCTGTAAGCATGCCTTTTGGGGGACCGGATTTTTCTGTTCCTTTGCATCCCCTCACAGCCACTAGAAATGCGGTTTTTTGATCAGGTTGTTCCTCGCATAATTCCCCTCCAAATTGGGTTAGGTACTTTCGCTTCGCGATACTTTACCAGCCTGATTTTCGTAACATATCGCAATCATGAGAACTTTTCCTAATCAGCATTGGGGTAAGAAGGGTTCAATGGGGCTAAAAAGTCGAAAACCATAAAAGACGTATTTAGGGTCCTTACTGACTGTACATACCTAGTTTCAACTTCCTAACTCAATCTGGAGGGGAGTTATGCGGAGAAGGAACTCAAAAAACCCGTATTTTTTCAGTTGTGGGGGGGGGGGGGGGCAATGGGGCAGAAAAGTCGAGACCTCTAAAAGGCACATTAAGGATCCTTACTAAATGTACATGCCTAATTTCAAGTTCCTAGCCTAATTTCTTCAGAAACTAGCTACATAGCTCATGAAAATTTGAAAAAAATCGTTGACCCCGAGGTCAAAACGTGGACCATTTGATGTGGAATGATCCAATAAGAAAGATTGTGAAATTTTTGCACAATTAATCTAACTTGTATGTACTTATTATCAAAAGCATCATTTATCCAGGCGTTTTAATTATTCACAAAGTGACTGAGAATCTGGGAAAAAAGAACCAACCATGGGTTTTGTAAGTTTTGAAAAAGTTAATCTTACCTTTGAATTGATTATTTTTGAATGCAATATTTGAGATGGTAAAATGAAGCAGTTCGTATTATTAAGGTTTTAGGGCATAAAAATTTCCTTTTCTATGATTTTCGTTTATCTACGTTTCAATTCGTATACTAAATTGAAAAATTTTTGAATGCCTTCTACGCTATGTTTAGGCAAATCTTATACCATGGAATGGAAATATGTGTCAATTGTGTTTATTTTGTCCACACGATTAAAACTTCAAGGTCATGGTCATCGTCTTGATTGTGGAAAAACATAACGAAGTTGAATGTACCAATTCGAATAGTTTTTTTTATCGATTCGACGATTTTAATTTGATGGAAATTTTCATTCGGATTTAATTGAATTGCATTCGGCTTCGGAAGATAAAATCAAAATATTACGAAGCAGTTTAAGAGCTGATGAAAAATAAACAGATACTGAAATTGAATATTGATTACACGATGATTTTGAAGATTAACAATTTAATTTAGAAAATTTTCATTTTCTTGGCAATTGAATATATGCATGTGCCGATAATTTTAATTCACGAAGTAGCTGGCTATTGGGTACGTAATGTACCGTCAGAACTCGATAAGAATTCAAATCTTCTAGATATTGCTTATTTTATTATTTTTTCGAATTTTTCATTCAGATCAGTATTAATTTTTAATAATATATATTTTTAATAATTCCCACCCCTGCCACGAATACAATTAATAAATTGTATTCGATCCGATTCATGGAATGATCAAACTTACTAAACAATCCGAGCATTATCAAGGAGAAATAATAATCCGAAATAATGACTCATCTTGATTTTTATGTTATTTTTTTCGCTCAATGATATTATGAAAATTTTCGACCTTTTACGAAACATTACCCACTCGTATATCTGAAGCTGGCAAATGATATCTTAGAAATACACATGTCGCGTCGTCGTACCTGAGTAGGCATTTCTTGGAAAAACAATGAAAATCCCACAATTTCATTTTCCAACTATCGATGCTACCAAGCGTAAAATAACCCACGTGAAATATTAATAACGATTTAATTATTAGATGCAACCCCGACGACTAAATTAATACAATTTTGTTGTTATTGTTATTCTACCTTGTCCATATGCCTAGTTATTAACATCCAGTGTCATTTCGAATTTTATTTTTATCAATAATTTTTACGACCATTAAACACAAATGGATGTATTACAAATTCACCCGATTAAAAACAATAAAATATTCGCCTAAGACCTTGTTTTCCAACTTAGATAAATTAATTAGAATTTTTCACGCAATCAGAATCTTTTATGTAGTGTTGAAAAAAAAAAATGGGTATAATTTTCATAGATACAAAAGATTAACAGAAGTAAAGATCGCAGGTACAAGATTACTATTCCGACCTTGAAAAAAAAACAAAAAACTACACGATACTTTAATAAACTCCAGGATAGAAAATAATAAATTATGTATTTTAAAATAAATATTCTATAAATAAATGAAACAGGATGAAGAAAAATGCATGATAATGCAGTGTAAACTGTTTAGGTAATTTAAACGTGCGTTCATTTATCCGATACGTTGGAAAGGAATTTATCCAAAATTTCACGTTTCGGATCGTATTTGTCGAGTAATTCTTCCCATTCTTTGCCTCGGTTACTTTTAGCGTAGTCCAAATGCTTTTTCAGTTCTTTCTTTTGTTCAGGAGTACAACCGTCGCAAGCAGTCTTCACAATGCTCGGAATTATGGCTGAAATAATTAATAAATAAACGTTGTAATGCTGAGAAATTTAGTCGTTTTTTTTTTTTTTTTAAATTGCAAAACAAATGAAAAAGTACAGTGGAAATGTACGATCTTTATTTTGTTGTTGCTTATATCATTTTCACCGTTGGCTCGTTCCATGTTAAAACAAGCAAAAAAGTAACGTTAGTCTTTTGGTATCATCCAAAATGTTTTCGTGGGGTTTTCTCGGTGGTCTAGTAAAAAAAAATCACCTTCATTTCGGCGTTAACCATGGAAGGCGAAAGAGAGCCCTTGCAATTTTTTAACAATCGCCATTTTTTGCCGAACAGCTCACTTCTGCCATGCAAAAATCCGAAAAAATTCCCAAGAATAGAACTTTTCATGCTTGTTTTAACCAATCAATTTTAAAAATGGGATCTCAACACCCCCTCCCTCTCCTCCCTAACGGCCCCACCAGATCACTCGGTATTGTGAAAATTCAAAAAATTTGAAAAAATGAACTGACATATCAACTGTTATTTATTTGAAGTCGTTGAACTTAAATATTCGCTTATTTTTAGGATCTGTTCTTGATTGATTACTCCTCCCCTCCCCTTCTTCCACAGATACCATAAAAATGGAAAAGTGATTAAACAGCTTGTTGCCTTTCAATTCCTGCTAATTCGATACCGCTGAGATTTAGAGACGTAATCAGGGGAGGAGGTCTAAACCTCCATCTGCCTTGTTTTGAGGCCGAAAAACAAAAAATTTTCCACATTTATGCCAGTGTTTTTTACATAAAACTCCTGAAAATGTACTTTTAGATTTTTAAATCCCTCGCTTCCCAGCGGGCAACAGCATTTGATTAATTTTTATAAATCCAGGCCGAAAGAATGGTGCACAGAAAAAGTGGGTACCTACTCCTTTGAGTAGTTCCTGGCTACGCCATCGCTCCTTGCTGAGATCGAATATCATCTTGTTTTGTTGATCCGACTCACTTGTGCTCCAAACTCACTTTCAAATTATTAAAAATTCTTAAAATGTATGCACAAGGGAGTCGGATTAAGAACGTAAGTTCATATTCGATCTTAGCAGTGTCGAATTGGTAAGAATCGATATGCTTCTACGCTGTTTTAATCATTTTCCACCATTTTTCTATTTTCATGGGGGCTTAATCGCTCAGAGAACAGATACAAAAAATTGATGAATTTTCTTTCTCAGCAACCTCATATCGGTCACAAACGATATATCAATTTATTTTTTCAATTTTTTTTCAATTTTGATCATATTGACGAGGCTGATGGAACCGTTTACCGGGGTCGAATCAGAAAAACAATCCGATTGTCAAACTCAGCGTTCGTACATTAGTAAGAATCAATATATGACTTCACTTTTTGCATTTTTTTGAATTTTGCCCAAAATTCAGAACCCATTTACCCCCAGGCAGGTTGAGTTCAAAGTTTGAAAATTGCTTGGTTAAAATAAGCATAAAAATGTATCTATTCGTGATAATTTTTCAGATTTTTATATCACAGCTTTTAATTTGTATGCTGATCATGAAAAGTTGAAAGTTCAACTTTGAGCTATCGAAATTTCGACCATAAATTTAGAATCTTCTTTGGATGACCAGCAAAACCGTGCATACAGATACATCATAAGTATAACCAATTTAGAAATATGACCATTCAAATTTGACCCGTTTGACAAAAAGTCACAATTGTTCGAAAATTGTAAGGGCTACCGGCCACCCCTCTTGAAGGGTTAATACCAAAACGACGATGATTTTGTTCATTAGATTACGGAGAGGAACTCGCAAATAATTTTGAGCTAGATCGAAAGACCCGAATTACTATTTGGATCGTTTTGATATGGAATAGGCCCCTAATAACTTGACGTATCAAGACGGCGGATCCTGTTGTTTAATTTTTGCCATTTTTGTGGTAATTTTTGTTGGTAAGACTAATAAGAAACATTACTTTTGGTTATCGTAGAAAGAGGGTTCGAATTTACGTTTTTCGGGCAATAACTTCCTAAATAACGCACTCACGAAAAAAATGTTGAAACAAAAGTTGTAGAACAACAAAAAACAAACATTTTTACTCCTTTGACTTTTTCTCATAGGAGGTTTGGCAGGGTAGGGGGCGGCTAGAGCGTGCAGAAATAAGTCTTGTGTGAAAATTTTATGCAAGACATGAATAATTTTCAAAAATCGACCCAATTTACACTTAGGAACGATTATTTTGCAATAGTACGTCACACTACTATGTAAAATGACAAAAATACGAGAACAATCTCTTTTCTCAAAGTAGGGGGGATGGAGCCATTGCTGAAAGGGTTGCAACTTTCTCCGAGCGTAGATCAGTTGTAATAGAAAATTCGAAAAATCGGTTCAAACTATCGTTGTAGAGAGCATCAAAAGACGAACATTCTCGTTTTCTTATTTTTTCCGTAGGTGGTCATGGGGGAGGGGTGGGGGGTGGAAAAAACAAAAAACATGATATTAGAAAAACCATTCTTTGATTGCATTACGCTAATGAGTGGCAGACCGAAATTCCAGCCAGCTACAATGAACTCCATTCTGAGGTTTTTGTAGGCGCTGAACACGATTTTTGCAGCAACTTCAACTCTGGACCCGAATTGGGCTTTCCATGGGGAAGTTCAACTTATTTAATTAATGAGAGATTTTTTAATATTTTTCTTGTTTTTTCCATAACCCCCCCTCTACCACCAAGGAAAAAATAAAAATCACAAAAATATTCGTCTTTTAATACTCTACAAGGTTTGTTTGAACTAGTTTTTCGAATTTTCTATTGTAACCGTTTTACACTCATTATAAGCAAAGAAAATTGCTTGCAAAAAAGGAGTGTTAAAAAAATCAAAATTTTCATTACAACTGATTAAAGTAAGAGTATCGATAGTAAATTAGGAAAAACAGCCAACTTACCCTTCATTTCCTTAGCTTCTGGTGTACACGGTCCTTGATCCAAGAAACATTTATGATAAGCTTGGAACAATCGATCATTTTGCAACACTTCTTCGATATTTATGTGGGCGAATTTTTTCAAACATTCGGCAATGTTTTTGATCTCCTCATCACCGGCGTACGAAACGGTCACAAAAACACCGAGTAACAAAACACTAGCTATTACAGCATTCATTTTTCTTCGCTGTTGTTTAATGGTACTTGCTACTTCAACAATGACACGAATGGTAATAATTATTTCATCAAATGTTTTCCTCGCGTTATATAGAATTTTTTAACGGAAATTTGCCGCGAATAAACACCGCAATTACGTAGATTTAACCTTAAGAGTTCTTCATGTGAGACATGGTATTAAAACAATATACAATGTTCATAAAATTCGCTTTTTGACGCGAACATGTGTATTTTTTTTACTATCGTCTTCATCAGTTGAAAATAAGAGTTTTGTAGTCTCGTCTTAATTTTATTTTTGATTTAAGTCGGTGAATGTGTGAGTAAGTTAATGCGATTGTGTGTGAAAGGTTGAAAATCGACCTAAAATATAAGGATCGTTGAAGCATTTTGGTGTTTTTGAATGACTTTGTTTTAGATTGGCTGTTGATAGTTTGAATGTCTGAGATCAATGTTAAGCTTAAGCTGGAAAGCTGTGAAATGATGGTAAGAATTTGCAAAGAAGTAGCCTATAGAACCATCCCTTGAGTTGATTTTGTAAAGATCATGCATTGTGGTATATTTTCATGAATTTACTCTAGAAAAAAGTTGGAATAAATGTTCAACTGGACCCTTGGGTAAAATTATTTAGTCGGTCCTTGACGCAAATTGTTTTTCAAAGACGGTCTACGTGAAATTTTTTGATTTTTTGGAGGGGCTATATAAGGAGTAGTAGGAGATATGCATGATAAAATTTTCAAAAAGATTCAGTCGTATTAATATTGAAAGATGCTTAACAGCGTATTCTGCAGATGGCTGTCAATGGTTTACCATTAAAATCTGGACAATCATAATCAGAATTGTTCAGATTTTGATGACCTTAACATTGATGGTAAACTGTTCTGGGCTGTTAACATCATGAACGTCAACAGTTTGATTATGTTTGACAAAAAATGTAAATGTGGATATGTCATCATTTGAACTGTCAAGAGTTGGCCTTCACCCTGGATTGATTTTATGATTTCACGTTGAAATGTTAAGAAAAATTAGTGCACCTTGACCAGGGTATTTTATTATTTCAAGTTGAAATGTTTGTGCTACCATATCAATGGGTAGGTGTAAAGAAATTAGGATACATCAGTACTAAAGTACTGAAGATTTTTAAACGAAAAATAAAACAATAATAAAATTAAAAAATGGAAGAAGGACCGAGGATTGGGTTTCTAGGGTAGAATAACAGGTGCATGAAGAAACGGAGGTGCTTTACTATTCATCCGAGGAGTTTAGCTCAATTCAGGGGTCGGGAGGTGGATTTCTTTTTTGAAAAGGATAAGGTAGGTAGGTATCACATAGTGTTCAACCGAGTAGATACCTAACTCTAAGTACCCAATAGTAGCACTAACACCTTACTGGGTATAATCCAGCCAATTGATAACTAACCTACACTAAATTTAACAGGAGCTCTCAAGGTGACCGAACTCCAAGACACCACAATATCAAATAGTACTGTTGATTATTGAAAAAATAATCGATTAATCGATTATTCAAAAATTAATCGAATCGATTATTAATTGAAAATTGACCTGTTGTTTAATCTATTAAAATATTTGACGGTTTTAATCGATTAGAATAATTGACGATTTTAAACAGCAATCGAAGTCTTCGCAACACTTTTATTTGAATGAAATATTGAAATAAATAAAGGTAAAATTTTTATTTGAATGAAGTAATGACATAAACAAAAGTAATATTCTTCATTTTGAATTTTGGAATAAAAATGTAAGTTTTTTGGCTTTGATAGGAGATAAACATGCTTGTCTCGATGAAATTATGTTCCCAGCAGAGAACACTCTCTCTGATGGGACACTTGTTGCTGGTATACACAGGTACTTTTTCGCCAATCGTGAAAGAACAGGATATTGAGACTCATTGTTTTTCCACCAACTTAGTAGATCACTTTCCTTGGGAATGCAAGGCTTGTTCATATGCATTATGTGTGAAAGAGATGAACAGATGAAACGAGGCAAGACAGTCTTGCCTTACAGACTCTGTCTCGAATTTCTGAGAATATTGGTAATATTGGTCGGTTGAAAATTGAAACAGTGAATGAAACAAAATGAAAATGAAAATTTTTGGTATTGTTATGTGGTAGTTGATATTTAATGATTGATACAACTACTTCAAAAAAGTGGCTAAATATTCCTTTTACATAGATATTTACCTCTATATGATTGAAAATTTGAAATTATTCAGGTCCAAAAATAAGTGTGGTCATAAGATCTTTACAGTAATCATTTGCAGCTTACAAGTTCATGTTCATCAACTTTGACGATTAAATAATTATATGAATTAATCGCGTTTAATTCAAACAGGCGATTATTTTACACGATTAATCATTTAAGCATGGATCGATTAATCAATGATTCAGTTAATCAATTAATCGATTACAAATGTTTGGTCAAATAATTCAAAATTTTAATCGATTAATCGATTAAAATCATCAAACATGGCACGATGCCGGGCAGACAACCAAAATGTAATTTTAATATCGGCAAAGCCTAATAGAATTTTGAATTGGGGAGGAAATACCTAATCACTAATGACATGTTTAGAGTGGGAAAAAATCAAACTTGTGATCTATGAAAAGATCATATCGGAATTTTAAAGGGAAATTTTGAAGATCTTACGAAGAGGGAATAATTATCGAGGGACCTAGGAAAAGGCTGTATCGAGCTAGCTTAAGTAGAACTTAATTAATTGGGGGAATTTGGGGGAAAAGGCTCGGACGTACTCACTCATTTCGGCATGTACTTAGGTGGACTTCAGCTTCAAATAATCAAGAAAAAACCCATTTTCGGAACTACTTTTATTGAGGAAAAAAGTAACACTCGTCTCATCTCAGAAAAAATAATAAATAAATAAGAAAAACAAATACAAATTTTGAGGTTTAACTATACCACTCATACAATAGACCAAAACTTACTGTGATTGGTTTCGGATATGTAGCTAGGACGAAAAGGTATTCAAATAAGGTAATCGGAGTAAAAAGAGGCGGTTGGAAAAAGATAAGATTACCAAATACGAATTATTTAGATTTGAGAGAGAAAGAGAGAGAGAGCAAGAAAAAATTACTAACGATACCCTATTCTTATGTCACATATCTGCGTTGATTTTGTAATTTCAATTTGAAATGATCAGGAAAATTGAAGATGTTCAAATTTGACCAGTCAACAGTTGACCTATGATTTTAAGTTAAAATGGTATGGAAAATTAAAGAATTTGACCCACCAACAGTTGACCTTGACCCTGGTTGAGCTTAAGCGTAACCGTTGATGGTTAACTGTTGGCGATTTTTCCAGAATGCGCTATTAAACATCTTTCGATGTTAATAAAAAGAGTATTTCGAAACAGAACCGTATCAAAAATTTCAAAGGGCTTACATTCTTTTATAGATTTTTGATGAATTTAAAAAGAAAAACGAAAAAAATAAACTCACAAACTGATTTATTATTTGTATTTGTAATTTCCCTATAAAGACTTCGAATAAATAACTGACCACATATTCGTGTTCAGCAGTTAAATCTCCCCGAACAAGGCACTTTTTGTCACAATTTCACTAACATTTTCAAAGCCTAATTTTTACTCTAAAAAAATCAAGTTAAAAATTGAAATTTGATAATGTACTTCATATCATTGTTTTAAAAATGTGAACAAAAGTAATTTGACTTACGAGTTAGGATCTGGAATAAATTTTTTTTTCTGACCCTTTCTCCTTTTTAGCCTGATTTTCTATGCCATATTGTCAATGAAAACCGGGGGGAGGGGGTCCTAGACGACCATTTATTTAGTATTATTTTTATTTCTTTTATGTTTTATTTTTTCCTTCAAGAATAAAATCATTTACTCTGCACGATACTGACCAAAATTGCTTTAATTTGGTCAATCGGCTCAGTTTGGGGGCAGATTAGATATATATGAGAGGGGACGACTTTGGATCAAAATTCGGTTATCCCTAGATTTTGCGGAGAGGGTGCTGAGGGCCAAAACCACAAAAATAGTTCCTTTAGTGAATCAAAAATTCCACAACCTATCCAAAAATCAGCTTCCTAGGTTTGCTTAGGAGGGGAAATACGAAGATTTTTCACTTTTTGTTTTTCAAAACAGACCCCCCCCCCCATCTCTCTACTAAATTGAGCTGTGAAGCTGGAATTTGGAATGTGCATTGAGAAGAAGCCATTCGGGGTCTCAACTTTCAGCCTCATTACACCCCCTCACATAGAAAAAAATGTAATTTTTCAAAAATGTGGTTTTTTGGTCAGGTTTTTTGATTTTTTGATTTTGTTCTTCACATAACTCCCCTCCAAATTGAGCTAGAAAATTGAAATTTGGCATGTGGATTTAGCAGGGGGGTCCTAGAAATTTCTTTTGGTGATGTCGACACTAAATTTTTCCAGATTGAAAAACTGACTAAATGTTCAAAAATTTTTTAAAAATAGAAAAAAATTGTTTTTGAAATCGTTTTAAAATGAAATTTTTACACATATTTAAAATCAAAATAATCGTTGGTAGCAAGTTTTCACCATTATTCCGGTTTTTAAAGATTTTTTTTAAGTGTCGCAGTATGCGTTTTTCCAAGATTTTTCTGAAAAATTATGCCGGAAATGTTTTTGAGAAATAGCCATCTAAAATAATTGCAGGAGATCAATTTTATATGGTTAAATGCAATATCAAGATTTACTTCTTACAGCCAATTTGAGGTTAAATCAGAAGAGGATTTCGATGATTTAGAATCAAATAGTTGTGAAAACTACGATGAAAATAAATCTGTTTTATAAAAGTGACGTAATTTTAAAATATTACATGCATTTTGTACCTTTATTCAAACAATAATTACTTTAACATGAGGTAACATAGCACTTAGTTCATGTAATTTGTTTAAGAACGCAGAAAGGTCATTTAGGCCGCGTGTCTACAAACGTTGGCCGCTGGCTCTCGCGGCGCAATGTTAACTTCACCCGGAGCATCATGTCAACGCATAACGCGTCCTTTTCAAACTGATTTTAAAGTGTTTCAATCAATTATAGAAAAAATTATGTAAAAACCTTTTTTATTAAAAATTTAACCAGCTATATTTTTTAGCTGAACTTTTTTTCTCTATCGCGTTTAGAAACAATGTTAGGCAAAGGTATTTGTAAAAAAACGTGTTTTTTGGGCACCAATGAGGATACGGGGGGAGAATCAGCAGTCTGATTTTGGATATGTTGTTGGGGGGAGGAGCGTGATGATCGGCAATTTTTCGAAAAAATTTTATTCATAAATTTTTTCGTTATTTTGTCATTTTTTGCGCTAATTTGATAGGATTAATAAAATAGTTTTGTAAAAGAAGAAGAAAACTGGATCCACCTGTTGAACTTCATTATAGGATTTCTTTATGATATTTTAGTATAAGTAAAATTGTATACATATATATGCGGGTACCTCATCAATGCAACATAAAAAAAAAAACAAAATTGCGCTGTTTTCTTAATGACGTCATTGGCTTAAATAGTTACAGTCGTGCTTTACTGGTTCTTCTTTTCCAGTTTAAAAGACGTTTTTGCATAACTTCTAGCTTGTGATTTATTATTACTAGAAAGATGTTTATAATTTTTTACGCAGTCTTTCCCCCTCCTCTAGTTTCCATTTACAGCGATCAACAATACCCCGAAATATTAAAATTTCATTCAACACTCGTATCAAAGTTGTGAGAATTTATATGAATTACTTAAGATAACAAGAGTTATTGGAAATCGAGTCAAGTAATTTTTCAACATTTATTTAGTAAAGTGATTTAAAAATGACCTTGAATAGTAAAACCACCATGTTACGTGCCTAAGTCCAACATCGCGTGTTTGATACTCATTTGAGCGAAATTTTTGATCCACCCGGTGGTGAGGTAGAATGCATCATTGATATGAAGTATCGTTATCTGCCTGTGTAGCGATAATTCGATTCAAATTTTCATTTAATTGCACTTACCAAAATTCCACATAAACGTACTCAGAATATCACTGTAGTTACCTACGTAAATACCTACATACGAATTTACGTCAAAAAAAAAAAAAAAATTAGACGAAATCATTAATTTTCTTCGTAGGTATAGCTACAGACGTATACCTAGTTAGTACATCCAATTATATGTACTAATTTTTTTTCTGGTAAAATTGAATTTTTACCCAAAAACCATGTATCTAGTGGTAGTTAATAAGTAAGCAAAAGAAAAAAATGAAGGAAATTAGCACATTTTCCTAATTTACAATTTAATGTGTTTCATTGTTGCTCTTTAACTATCGCTAAGAAAATTACCCATTCGACATTCGATGTATGATAATTATTTTACCACGGAAGGCGTTTTGTTGGTTGGTATTTTTTGAAAAATAAAATTTCCCTAATACTTACACGTTTCGCATCGTCTCTTCTATAACCTAAATATCTACGCTATGTTATGAAAAAAAAAAAAAAAAATGCACATAGGTATTACGTAACTTGAGAAAGATATTTTTTCAGCATTTTATTTATTAAGTGGATAAGCAGGTACTAGATAGGTATAAATAAAATTAATGAAATGTTACATCGAATTTTATTATTTTTTACGTTAAAATGTAGGTAATTACGACGATTTGCTCATAAACTCTATCATCTTCGGTTTGTATTTATTGTCTGGGTCGAATTTTTCGAAAATTTTATGGAAGTCTGTAGGTCTGTTGGTGAGCATGAAACGCATCACTGTTCGTACTAGTTCCTTTTGTTTTTCGGTGCAGCCAGCGCAGGTGTTTTGAATCACTTCGGTTATGACGGCTGAAAAATCAACAGATAAGGATCAAAAGTGTCGTTATGTATAGCACCGGTAGTTATTGTTTGTTCGTTTGAAATGAGTTTTTGAATAATTAATGATCATTAGCGTACAACGATGTAATTTTATCTAAAATAAAAAAAACTATGGGATGTGATGCGACGTGCTGAACTTGATGTATTTCGAATGATTTGATCTAATGATAAGTTTATACGATTTTTCATATGATAAAAACATTTGGGTAGATTGTTGGTTGTGATTTTTTTGCCAAGGAGGAAACGATTGTTCTGTCGGATAATTGAAGTAAATCCTTCAAAAGGTATTCAGATGAAGGTGCATTTATTTCCATTATGATCTCATATCTCTAAAAAATTCAACCTTTATCCTCTTTGCTTGTAAGAAATTTTTAGACTGATTATCACTTTCATACATTGTTAACTAAAACGAAACCTTTACGGATTATCGACCTGGGGGTGACGGGGAGGGAGAAGTGGTATCGAAAAATTAATTTTTCGATCCTATAAGAACATTAAGATCATTTTTTTTAGACATGTCAAATATTCGATCTTTTAATTCTCTGGGTAAAGCACCAAGTTGGCCAAATGATTCGATCCATTTAAACACGATGAAATATTGGTATGTTCTGATTTTATTTTCTAATATAACGCATAAAGTTGGTTATTCTATATTTTTCAATTTTGAAACCGGTTTAATAATTTGCCGCCAGTTATCAAAAATTTCCAAAAAATTTACCAAATAAAAATTGTAGGCGAAAATTTTTCAGACAAATAATGTTACATACAAATTTTGTTTATTTTCGTTATTGAAGGGACAGCATACGTTTGAATTTTATGAGCCTCTTTAAATAATCAAGATGGGCAAATTTTGTACAGAACTAAAAATGCTACAGAAGTTTCTCACTGCAAGGTCCATCATTCATAAGCGCGATTTGGAAAAAATTTTTGTTTTCAAAATTTTACATTGTTTCAATTACCTCTATGTAAAATTATGTGAACAAAAAATTTTTCAAAATTTTGGTTTTGAATAGTGCACTTTTGTAGCGTTTTTGGTTGTGTACAAAATTTGCCTATGTTTATTATTTAAAGGGGCGTATAAAATTCAAACGAATACCGCTCCTCCAATAACGAAGATAGATGAAATGTGTACAGTATGTAACAAAATTTATGTAAAAAATTTTTACCTACGAGTTTCGCTACTTAGATTGATGATTGGATCGAAATTTTAAAATTGCTCATTTGTTAATTTTTTAGATGCTTGAACAATGTCATATATGGGAAAAAGTGGGGCTTCGAGTGGATTCGTTGAATTTGCATTCATATGTACTACAGATCTAGTATGTTAATACCTTTCTTGATCAACATGACTCTGATTATTCTTCGTTTTACAATTTTTTCTGCAAGTAGGAGCACAGAGGAGTTATACCATCAGGAAATGAGCGGTTGCTTGAATTTCTGAAGGTAATATTACTTCTCCACTTGGATAAAAAAATTTTCAAATGACTTATTTTTCCAGGTTTTAAAAAATTGGAAATCAAATTACTAAAAATTTCCAACTTTTAAAAAAGTATGGTATGAAATAAATACTGAATGTGAGTTGCAGAGGATTAAAAATGAGCCATTTTTTGTTTGAAAATTTTTTTTTCTATTCAGCAGTGGAGGGGTGGTATCTTCTGGAATTCAAGCAAACCCTCACTTTCTAATGGCACAACTCTTCTGTGGTGTTACCTAGAGAAAAAGTCGTGAAATGAAAAATAACCAGTGTTTTAAAGTTTTAAAACTTTTATTTAAAAAATTATTTTACTAATTTAATTTTTCGGGAATTTTTGATAACTTGTTGCAAACTACTAAACCAGTTTCAAAATTGAAAAATTTATAAAAACCACTTTAATATGTACTATTAAAATACCACACCACAACATTCTTTTTTCATCCCAATTTTTTTGAAAAAAATTCCGTTCTGATTTTTGGAACACCCTGTATGTGCGTCTGAAAAAATTTTCACTCGAGTTTAATCTACTCGCCATGAAATATACAACATACATTAAATTATTTCCCTGATTTGAACCAGTAAAAAATAAAACCCACCGGTTACTTATTCCGAAAAGTAGTGTATGATACATGTAAGGAGTAGCGTAGCTGGAAATGTTTCAAGTGAGAGGAAGGGGAGGAGGAGGAGGAGGAGAGAAGGTTATCGCTTTTTCTACGTGGTGGGTACACGGCGACAGTTCTAATTCTTTTTTTACAAAGCGCCTATTGAATGAAAAGCATCATTTTTTAGGGTCTGTATTGAAAGATAAGTACATGGTGTAATTTTTGACCAGTTTGTCGAATTGACATAATTTTACTCCATTTTTTTCTACCAATTTCATATGCACCAACATTCTCATTTTACTAGAAATTGATAAGCCCTAATCACTGCCTTCCCCTTCCAACGACACATCTTTATATATTAATGGTCTTAAATCTTGCCAAGCTAATCTCCAGTATCGATGAAAACAAAAAAAAAAAAAAAACACAGAAACTTGATGACAATTTTTTCTCTTTTCTTAGTTCAAACGCTCGAGTTATTTTTCGAAAAATTCCACACTTCAAGGTACCTACAGCTACGTAATAAAAATAAAAATAATCATAGAAACCGACCTTTAATTTTTTCTCCATCAGGATTACACTTGGTCTCACCCAGCAGACATTTAACGTGAGTTGTTACCAACTTTTCGTTCTTGAGTAGAGGTTCGATGTCGCCAATTTTTTCGCATTCGTCTTTATACTTATCCAAAACCGACTCAGCTCCAGTAACGACAACTAACGCGAAAATCGATACGATTACGTTAAAATAATTCATTATTAAAGATTTTTATATTCGATCGATGCTGCGAGAAACACAAATAATCGAATTGAGTTAAAAGTTATACTGCTCTAAAAACTACAGCCAAGTATTCTCTGACTCTGAACTTGGAATGAAAGATTCAGCTGCAGGAAAATGTAGCAATTATCGGTATTTATAATAAAAATTTTAACGTTACGTATAATGCGAGGTTAAAATTAATCAACAATAGTCCACTCGGCAGTTTTTTGTTACTTTGTAAACACTCGTCGTGAAAAAAATAAACATTCTATTACGGAAGATATCGATTAGAAATGTCACATATTCACGTTTACTATTCGTAATTACCGAAATAAAAAAACCCTCTCGAGTGTTTAATAATTTTTAACCATCGTACGTGAATATGTGATCATTAAACTTTTTGCAAAAAAAATTTTAAAACATGACTTGTTTATTGTTGAAAAAATTAACCATCGTTGCATACAAAATAAATTTGTACGCTTATTAGGCTAGGTACACATAATTCGAATATTCCTCTTTTTCAAAATCAATATTATTTATCTGAATGAAGATTTTATAAAGATTTATTCCATGGTAATGGAAACTTTGAACAAATTCAGCTTACATTCTACAGCTTGATTAAATAATTAAAATCATACCGGCACGATAATTATCTACACAATTAAACTACCTATGCTGTATGTACATGTTGTGAAAATTACAAGCGCAACGACGTGTAAGAAAATTATAACGCGAATGCTTTCGTGTTATGACTTATTATTTAAGATTCTTTTTCGCTTTTAATAAACGTAAGAAAAACATATGTGTACGTATAATTAATTGTAATTTTTCTATAAGTAAAATAATATTCTCGTGTTTCATGAGGTTAGAAAAATTTACAAAACATGCAAATATTTTCATTGATTTCGACTTTCAGGTATTATCAACTATCTATTTATTTTTATTATGAGCGAAGCAATGAGGAGCAGCTTTACTTCATGGCTCTTCACAAGTAGATCCAGTTGAACTTGAGTAAGTTAAAAAAATGTACCTGTTTAATGTTAAACTTAAAAAGTAGAGAATATCTCGATTATTATTGTTTCAAGTTTTCTATCCTACTTATACTAATTATTATATGCAAATGAATTCCCTCCCTCGCCTTTTTATTAATCACCAGCGATCTATTAAAACTGAAAAAGTATGATTTGAATGAAATTTCGATGGATGGAAAAAAAATGTTAACTACTCTTGCAATTATTTCAGGGGCTTCTGTGAGGTATAAGCGACAGATCAAAGTTCAAAAATATAGCAATTTATGCGAAAAAAAATAAAATTTTGAAATTCATCTCGACAGCTGAACGAATGTGTACAATCCCAAAAAAATTCTTCAAGGACAAGACAACTTTTTTCTTCAATTGAGAGAGAAAAAGTGTAGATTAAAGCGAACTGAATTTTGAAAATTTTTGAAAATTTTTCAACTCGGAGTCAGTCGGCAAATTAAAAAATTTAAGGAGAAAATCTTATTTTAAGGACAACTAGCAACTATTTTCATCCCACAGATCTGAAAAACGAGTGAAAACAGGAAACCAATCAATTGCAAAACGAGAAAAAATGTTGAAAATAGTATAAAAATTGACCTAAAATATAAAAAACATATTTGAAAACCATCCAAAATTAGATAATAATTTTCACAAAAAAGGATGAGAAATACAAAAAAAAAGTTCGAAAATTATTTCAAAAAAGTGAAAATTATCATAAATTAGATAAATATCTGATAAAAATGGGTAACCAGTGGAAAACAATTCGTCAGAAATGAAAAAAAAAAACATCGTTTTGTGATACTTTTTTTTCCGAATCAACGTTGAGGATAGCAAAGGCTCAACGAAGCTAAAAAGTCAAACCCCCCAAAAGGCACATTAAGTGTTCCTACTGACGGTAATACAATAATTTCAACTTCATGGCCCAATTTGGAGAGGAGTTATACGAGGAACAAACTTAAAAATTCAAAAAATCTACCAAAAAACTATATATTGTGGGGGAGGGGGGGGAGTAAAATGAGGCTGAAAAGTCGAGGCCCTGAAAGGCACATATAGAAAGCCTACTGTAAACACATACCAAATTTCAATGTCCTAGCTCGAGCTAGAGGGGAGTTATACGAGGAAAAAACTCGAAAAACCCGCATTTTTGGAGCTGTGAGGAGCTGCAATCAGGCTGAAAAGTCGACACCCCTAAAAGGCCCATCTAGGGTCCCTATTGAATGTATGCACAAAATTTTAAGTTGCTGGCTTAGTTCAGAGGGGAGTTATGCGAAGAACAAACTCAAGAAATAGAAAAAACCGACTAAAAATCATACATGTGGGGTGTGAGGGGTGTAATAGGGCTGAAAAGTCGAGACCCCAAAAGGTACATACATCTACAGTCCCTAATAAATGTACATACCAAATTTCAACTTCCTAGCTCTATTTGGAGGACCATTTTTGCCTATATTAGATATTTACTTATTTCTATTATTATTTTATCTCACCCTCCTCTAGAAAACTAAAATTCATTTGCTCAGCTCGATACTCACCATTATCAGTAAAATTTGAGCAGTATACTCAGAATGGCGATAGATTTAATATTTTTGAGTGGGAATAACCTTGGGCCAACATTCAGTTAGGGCCAAATTTGGTGAAAGGGGCACTGAGGGGCAAAAATGGTAAAAATTGTTAGCTATCTAACCAAACAATAAAAAATCAAAAGATGTATAGCATATTAAAAATCTGCATCATCAAATACCAGAGGATTCGTTGTTTACTCATACGAATGATGGACGATAAGAGAGAAAATCCACCTTGGTACTCATATATTTGCAAACCAGTGATAAGGTATGATCTCTTGCAAGGCAATAAAGTCAAAACCCCCAACAGGCACATCTAAGGGGCTCGCTGACTGCGCATATCTAATTTCAACTTCCTAGCACAATTTGGCGGGGTGTTATGCAAGAAACAAGTTCAAAAACCCATATATTTGAGGCTGTAAGGGAGTAAAATGGAGCTGAAAAGTCGGACCCCTCAAAAGGCAGATCTAGAGCTCCTACCAAATGCACATAAAAAAATTTCAGCTTCCTAGCTCAATTTGATGAGGAGATAGGGGAGGAACAACTCTTTTT
Organism: Ferrisia virgata; assembly: GCA_900060175.1. Lineage (NCBI taxonomy): Eukaryota > Metazoa > Arthropoda > Insecta > Hemiptera > Pseudococcidae > Ferrisia > Ferrisia virgata. The sequence continues at coordinate 30,328 of FIZR01005629.1, forward strand.
CAACTTCAAGAAAGGGAAACCCTCATATCTCCCCTCCGGGTTTATTTTTAGATATGTTATGCAACTTTGGATTCTACATCAATTAAGTTAAAAAGGAACAATTTTTGTTATTTTGGTTTCTTAGCATCTCTCCCCCAAATTGGAGCAAAAATGAATTTTGACCCAAGGTTATCACCACACATATATGTCTAATCCGCCGCCAAACGGAGCCGCTGAAGTTTACTTTTGCATTTTTGGCGAATTTTTGAAAATTTGTACCCACGACACAGTTGAAAAATGTATTGAAAATAAAATATTTCAAAAAAATGTTCTTTTGAAGTTATAATGGAGAAATTCAGGTTACTACCTGAATTAACCACGCGAATCGATCTGTTTTATTTTTCAGACGTTCTGAAAGCTCCAAAAAAATGTTTTTCCAGGATTTTTAAAAATTAAAAAATTGAATTGATTAATACATTTATTAAAAAAAAAAAAAAACTCGGTTGCTACATAACGCGGCCTTCGAAATTCGATGCATCAAATTTTCCAGCTTTTCTGGATCCTTCAGCAAAAAATTGATTTTTCCCTGATTTTTGAAATACTATAAAACAGTCGGATATGAACTTCAGCAGCTGAAAATTTTATCCATCCTTGTTGAGACTCATTTAGATAGAATGAAGCTGTTTTACTGGAATTTCCAGGCGGTTAATTAAAAAAAGTAAATTAATATTTCAACTAACCGGCTGGAAATTCCAGCAAAACTACTTCTTTCCATTTGCATGGATTCCACTAGGCGGGGATAAAATTTTCGAGCGCTGAAATTCATATTTGGCCGTTCTAGAGCGTTTTGAAAATCCTGGAGAAATTAAAACTTTTGCTGGAGACTCCAGAACGCTTGAAAAATAGGTTAGATTGATTCGAGGGATCTACAGTAGCACATATACTGAGTTTTGATGGAGAACGTTGACGCGTTTTGGAATTTTTCAATTTGTTTTTTCTTTTTCAATTGAAAACCAACCCAAATGAAAACATTTTTCCAACTGTCTGGCTAGAACCCGATTTTCTTAATTGTAAGTTCAAAAGATCATGTTTTGTAAAATATTTTATTTTCAATGCATTATTCAGTTGTATAATGGAAACAAATGTCCAAAAATTCGCCATGAATCTAAAAATAAACTTCAGCAGCTGAAAATTTGGTTTGGCGGGTTTCTCGGCATGCTCTTTCAAACTAGCTAAGTTTTGTTCAAATAGGAGCCGGACAGTTGAGAATGTTCCCTTAGAAGCTGTATTCATGAGAAATAACGCTTGAACACGACTCGGGAGGGGGGGGTGTCAAAATGGAGGGTATTCGTGAAAATAGCTCGGATAAATTTTTTTTTCAAAAAAAAAAGTTTGGTGCTTGAGTGACATTTTTTTCTTGAACTTTGGGTTGGGTCGTGGATTATGAAAACCGTATCAGATTTTAACTAAATCCCATTGTTGGCGAAATACAATCGCTAACATTTAACCCAAGCTGTGTTCATCAAAATTAACGCTTGAAAACTACTCAAAAGAGGGTCAATATGAGAGATATAGGTGGAAAAAGTTTGAAAATGGGTCGGAAAATTTGTTACTTCTATTGGTCATCTGAGAACCGAGGACAGATTTTTAAATAATTTTTTCAAGTTTCTGAAAAAATCGGAAAATATGAAAAATCATCAGGGGTACGATTATATTAGGTCAAGTTTGGAATCTCTTCTTCAGTATCCTTTTACATCCTTTTTTCCTTATTTGTCAAAAGGTTTGAAAATTAAGAAACATAATTTCAACCTAAGAATCTCACACGTACTGTATGAAGCAATCTTCTCTACCATTGTAAATCATAAAAAATGTGAACCAAAATATTTGTTGATAATAGTGGACATGACACAATTATCGGATAATTTTTCCGAATTTATTATTTTAAAAATATACAAGCATAAAATTTCAGCACAAAATTTATATTTCGATTAAAAATTGAAATTGTAAATATTCACACATTCTGCTAGTTCATCTCAATATTAATCTCAGTTATGTCCAAAATATCACAGTGTTAATCGACTTGGCTGTAATATTCAACGACAATGTGTATTTTTTATCGATTACAAATACAGTTTTCTGAATCTTCGGGCTCCTTGAAATGAGGAAAAAAATATTCACTCAGGTTAGTAATTAAATTACATATAGTTTTATCGTCATTATCTAGTTATATGTCGGTATTTACCTATTATAAGCCACGATAACTACTCCATTATCCGGACGTTGAGCAGCGATAGCGGAAATACCCGTTGATGTGGTATTATACGGCTCTAAAAGTACTCGAACCGAATCCGGTGTGATGAATTTGGAAAAATGTCCGATTATGTAGTACATCGGTTGTTTGTAGAATTCATCCTTTTGTAAATCGACAATTATGGCTGCGTCGTGATAATTACGTAAATAATTCGGACCTCCTTCTTGATTTAGAACCAAGTTCCAATCGATGAATCCGGATGTCCAGTGATAAAAGTACTGAAATATTTTCATACGTATCGAAATGAATAAGGTAAAAGTAGAGTGAAAGTTTGAGAATAAAGATTTAACTAACGTCCATCATTTGTTGAGCGTAACGTTCAGCGCAGATCCATCCACCAAGCTGAGGTTTACCATCTGGGGAGATGGTTGGTACATATAAATTGAGTAAATTAAAGAGAATATGATGGAAAAAAAAAAAGACTTCACGTACAACAAGCGTTTTCATTCAGAAGTATTGTTTTTTCCGGGTACATGTTCGCCAATCGGCCCTAAAATATTTCGTTTTCGAATGTATCGTGATATCCGTGCACACTTATCCCTGATACAACGTGATAGACCTCGTTCACTATGCTGAAGTTCAAATAGAAATAGCTTTCACCTTCCAACGGTTCAAAAAACTAAAAAGAAGAGATAGAGGTGAGAAATTTTATGCTCAGTTTGGATAAAGAAGGTAAAAGTAGATTTGTAGCACAACTTTTTGAAAATTTGTTCGTTGGTGAAAGGATTCAAAGTGTATACAGGGTATTATGCTTAGATAACACTTCCTTCATACCACAAATAGAGCAACTTGAGTTAAACAGATGTATTATGTTTTGCCTATCTGAATCATTACAGGAGCAAAGTCTCTTCAATTTGAAATCATTTTTGACATGGATATGTCTCAGAGCTGGGGATCATTTCGTGAAAACGAGTGTTTGATTAAAAACTCACGATGGAAGATGATTATGAATGATTTTTGCACTTTATGATAGAATGTTGACATAAATGATCAAGGTAATCTACAATATGCGTATGATATCACCGTGATTGCTTCGGATGAAGAGGAAATGACTGAGCTTGTCAACCTGGTGAACATAGCCAGTGAAAAACTTGGACTTTGTGTCAACACATTAAAAACAAAAGTTGTGATAGGTGGATCGGGCCAAGTGTCTTCCAGTTTCTACAGCTCTGAGCGAATACGAAAAGGTCAACGCTTTCGTATAGGTTCCATCATCGCAGCAGATAGGGGCTCGTTGGCAGAAATACAGGGCTAAATCGCTCTCAGCAAATCAGCTATGACCAGACTGTGTAATGTCACAGGTTGTAACAAAATCTGCAGAAAGACAGGGAAGAGACTTATACAATCACTTGTTTTCTCTGTTTTCCTATATGGCGCGGAAAC
>FIZR01005634.1:0-15842 GCA_900060175.1 Ferrisia virgata
GGGAGGTTCGGAAGCCTCGGAAAGTAAGCTTAAAGTCGGAGTAGTGCGAAAGGCTCCAAGAGCTATTCTGATACTGGTATTGTGGATGGTGTTTAATCTGTCTATGGTGGAAGAACTAGCACTGGTGTAGATTGATGAGCCATAATCAAAGTGTTGAGCGGATGAGACTTCTGTATAATTTAAGCAGGGTAACAACACGAACTTGTGATAAAAATTTCAAAAAGATCCGGCGGTAATTAAGCGTGTTACGATCGATGAAGTTTTGAAAAAATTGCCGCGTTGTAATTCGTTAGCCGTGCGAACAGTTTCGTTGCGCTTGCTTTCTATTAACCGTGTTCGTCGTAATAATGTTGGTTAAACATGTTTGGGCTTGAATTTTCGTATAGGATATATATACATGAGTGGTACATTACAATACCATACTTTATAATAGGGTAATGAGGGTTTATATTTACGTGAAAAGAAAATTACTCATAAACATTTTTTCTCCCATTTTTTCTACATTTTGTTGTCAAATGAAAAAAAAAAAGCTATTACGTGAAATAATTAACCTAAAAAATTGATTTTTATACCGTTCTGCACAGTTTTACAAGACGAATGTAACTAATGTGTTTTCTTTGTAATTCGATCATATTGAGAAAAGTTATAGAAGGAAAACGAAATCCGCCTGGTCAGGAAGAGCAAATATAGGTTACAGACAAGTAAGAACGAGAGCAGTTCGGAATTCACGCGTGGATGCAAGAGAACTGGAAAATTTGCGTTTTCAGTGGTTTGAAAAAATTAATTCAGCTTTTAATTATAATCCTTTAATATTATACGAGTCGGATAAACTATTTTCCATTGGCTCGATGAATGTAGTTTGTCCCCATTGCGCAGCGATCAAATGGAAGCATGAGCCTCCTGGAATGTGCTGTGGTAATGGTAAAGTGAAACTGGAAGCCTTGGAAGAACCTCCGCAGATAATAAAATCTCTCCTTCTGGATAATGACAGTAAAAGTAAACATCACATCACTCTTATTTGTCCTCTCATCGACTATGATGCACCTCTCTACTGCTTCGCCCCTCAGTCTAGCCTGGACTCCTTGAGCGTCATTCATAATACTCGCCTCAGACTAATTACAGGGGCTGCAGAACCTCCTCTAAACATCCGTAGACTCTACATCTCCTACAACACAATCCTCAATATTCTTGCAAATGCTAACTGTAGCATCCCCCTCCAATTCATGGTTCCACAAGACACTATCCTATAGCACAGATCTTCTACATCAAATCCACTTGAAAAACACTTATCTTTTTTATCTCTACAAACATCAATATGCCATGGCTCAATTACTCTCCAAATATACACAGATCATTCCAAAACATCAAGTCAATCTGGCTTGCTCAATAGTCCTAGACAATTGCTCAATCCCCTACCCACTTCCGCCTCACTTCACCGTCCTCTCAGCTGAACTTTATGGTATAAAACTAGCTATCAAACATTGTCTTGAAATCACACCCAATAATTTCCTAATTTTTTCAGACTCTCTATTCGCGTTACTATCCATCCGAAATTACCATAAAAAGAAACAGCATCCTATATTCCAACAAATAATACACACGTTATCCTGTATAGATGAAAACATTATCCTATGCTGGATTCCATCTCACTCAAATATCCACAAAAATGACCTAGCAGAACAAACCACCAAAATTTCCTTAACCATTTTTCCCTTACCCAAGATAGGTACCAATTCCACTTTCAGATCTAAAAACTCGCAACAAAACTCTCCTGTTTAAATCGTTTCAGCACCACTGAAACCTAGTCCTCTCCACTAATGAACTGAAATCAATCAAAAACACAACCATCTTCCGGAAAACTTCATCCCAAATCCTAAGACAAAACGAAACGATCCTCTTTAGACTACGAACAGGTCACTCATCCCTAACACATAACTACATCCTAAATAAACAACCCCAGCCAAAATGTGACTCATGTAACATTACAATTTCCATAAAGCACATCGTTATTTACTGCCCCAAATTCTCTATTTCCCAAACGAACCAATCGAGATTATTCTCTCCGACGATCACAACTATATCCGCAATGTTCTCTGCTTCATAAAAATTACAAAACTCTATTCTCTCATACAACCTAATCGTATATCTGCGCCTCCAGTGGTAAGGCTGTACATGGCGTGTAAATTCAAAAAAATTTAGACGTAGAGAAAGCTGGAATTTTTTCTTGGTAGGCCGGGGCCGCTTGTTCATTGCTTGTAAACGACTTTGACTCAGAAAAATGAAAAAAGGGCCGTAGACAAAATACGTTCTAAAATACCAGACAGCACAGCTTTTCATTTTTCCCAGTCAAAGGTATCTCCAAGCAGTGACCAGGTGAACTTGAATTGCCTGTGCCATATTATCAAAGAAAATTGGACCTACGATGAACGCTGATGAGAGTTGGGACTATTTTTAAGTATGAGAGATGTTTGTCATTTGTATCCACATCACCTCTCCATACCGATTAGAATTGCTCAAATTTGGCTTACAGATGTAAACTGACGGAGGATTAAATACCCGCGTATGTAATAGAGGAAGACCTAAGGTTAAATTTCAATTGTGTATAAATTTGAGAAAGGAGGTGCTGAGGAGCAAAGATCGCAAAAACTTGTTCATTTTTAAACCAATCGAAATATGTACCTATAATTGAAAAATGTAATCCAAAAATCAGCCACGAATGTCAATTAAGAGGGGAGATGGCGGCTATTTTCTCCTTTTTGACCTTGAAAAAAGTCAGTTTCCTACATGACTCCCCTCTAAATTGAGCGGCCTTTGTGGGGTTATAACATTTCACGCCCTCTGCACCTTCCGCAGTATTGAAAGTTGCTTTTCAGGTAGGTTAGGTTAGATTTTTTGTATTTTCCTACCTTATTCCTCCCATATATCTCTCCCCTCCTTCCCCTCCCCCATCGCCAATCTGTTGAATTGAAAATGGACATAAAAGTCACATCTAGGTTATATTCTACATACGGAATTTACTTGTCAAATTTATGCTTTTTCGCTGAATTTAGGAGAAAGCTAATTCAGGAACCGTCTCAGAAAACTGAAAAAATTGATTGAAATAATGTCCTTTTTAGGGGATACTAAGCCATCCGTCAAATTTCAACTATCTGTTTCAATCGAGGGAGAGGGGGCTTAGTGATGCGAGAAACCTATTTTTCTCAAGGCCAAAAAAAGGGGAAATCCACCTGGCGGGGAGAGGGGAACTTTTTCAAATTGATTTTCTATGTTATATCGTCAATGAAAACCAGACTATTACAAACTACCAACCTGCATGGGTGATGGGAGAAGGGGAGTGCCACGTAAATCCGTTTCAGGGTCCCAGAAGACTATTAGGACCATTTTTGGCCATGTTAGATATTTATTTGTATTTTTAGCTTTATTTTTTCATTTCTACCCCTCAAAAGATTAAAACCATTTACTCTGCTCGATACTGACAGACATCACTCCGATTCGGTCAATCGGCTCAGTTTGGCGGCGGATTAGAAATTTATGAGTCGGAATGAACTTGGGCCAAAATTCACTTAGGCTCCAATTTGGGGGAGGGGGTGCTGAGGAGTCAAAAACGCAAAAATTGCCCCTTTTTAAGCCGATTGATAGAGAATTAAAAGTTGTACAACATATCCAAAAAGCAACCTTCCAAGTCAATTAGGAAGGAAGTTATGGGAATTTTCCCTTTTTTGACCTTGATAGAATGACTGTTCCTCCCTTATCGCCCACCAAATTGAGCAAGGAAATTGACATTTGGCATATACATTTATTTGGAACCGTACATGTGCCTTCTGGAGTGTTCCGACTTTTTAGCTCCATTGCACCTCCTCACAGCCCAAAAAAGTGGTTTTTTGATAGGTTTTTCTAATTTTTAAGCTTTTTTGGTTTGTTCCTCACCCCCCCCAAATTGAATCGAGAAATTGAAATTAGCTATGTACATTAGGTAGAGATTCGAGATGAGTTTTTTGGAGGTCTACGCATAAATTGCCTTTTTTAAACCAGTCGATAGAGAATTAAAAGTTGTATAACATATCCAAAAATCAACTTGGGAGTTTACCTTTTTTTGACTTTGAAAAAATGACTGTTCCTCCTCTATCGCTCCACCAAATTGAGCTGAGAAGTTGAAATTAGGTATGTACATTCAGTAAGAATCCTAAATGTGCCTTTTGGTGATTTCGATTTTTCAACTCCATTTCATTCCTTCACTGTCTCAAATATGTGGTTTTTTGGTCGTTAATTTTTTGAGTTTGTTCCTCGCATAACTCCCCTCCATTGTGCTAGGAAGTTGAAATGCATTTTTTTATACCTACTTTCCTTTATAAAAATCAAACTCCAAAAGCAATGCCTTACGATGTTTTTTTTTTTTTTAAATCTCAATAGATTTGTTTCACGGAGCAGAGGATGGAAAATTTTCCCAATTCTAAAAAATGGATAAAAAATGTCTAAAACGAGTTTAAAAATTATTGGAATGAACTTCTTGGAGCTTAAAACGAAATTCGTTTGTATCTGCTCTCAACTTATCTCCCCTTCCCGGGTATCTTGACCTTGAGCTAAAACAATCTGTATTTTTCACATAATTTCGAACCAAGCCAGTCGTTTCATTTTAGTTTATATCTACACCGTACCCTATTCGCAGCTTCTGTTACATTACGGTTGCAAATAGTAAATTATTGAGAAAGGAAATTATAGTAGAGGGAAGGAAAATAGAGAGTATAATATATACATACAAATACATGTACCGTAAATTCTTCGATATAAAGCTCGACGCGACGTGACGCCAGATTCAATTAAGATAGACGATTTGTCATCAATCGTCAACAAGTGTTTGTAAATCAATTCGAACCCGTCAATGAAACCCTCTTCGTCTTCATATATATATACATATATATGTTCGTATATTCTGCTATAGAAATATACGTGTATGTAATTTGCATCCTATTGCAGCGGCATTTCAATCGTCCCAGAATTAACAATTTATTCGTAAACTTTGGGTACCTTTATGTATAGTGTAGGTTGTGGCACGGCACGGCAGCGTGGCAATGTTGAGCCAATGTTCGCGTAAATTTTGGCTTCTAGTTGCCTGTAAATTGTTAATATCTTTCTAGCTTGCTACAATTATTCCGCAAAGTTGAAGCATTCGTGGTGAAATTTAGCCAAGTAGGTAAACTTGAACCGAATTCAATAACTTTGAAGCAACCTTAGGAGTATTTTTCGCTGAATGGTTATAAATTGTAAAACATGGTATGCCATAAATAATAGTAAATACGCTCGCAGCTTGGATTCTGTTCGGGAAATACATTTTCATTTAAATCAAAAAAAGAAACGAAAATAAAAAATAAAATAAAATAAAAAAAAAAACGATGAAGAAGAAATAATTTACTTTCCAATATCATTTTCGATAAAAAATAGTTTCCATTTCTTTTCTGCCAAATGCGTTGAAAGAAAGAGTTCATTATATTTGGAGGGTCGGTTGGTTGGTTGGTAGCTTTTCAAAAACGATGATTGCATCTGTACCAGAAAGTAACGTTTTTCAGTAATTCAATCCTCGAAGCTATGAATTTTTTTAAAGTTGAATTTCGATCTTCGAAACATTGATTTCTCTTTTTTACGTATTTCTCTATATTTGATTTAGTAGGCGTACCATACTACATATCTTCCTTCTATGCACCGTTTACTTTTGTGGTTTAGATTTATTATTATTGCATAGTTTCATTTAGCAAAGTTTAGTCATTTTTAAACGTTTTTTTAATAATAGAAAAACAATTTTTTGAAAATTTTCTACAAAAATGGATTTTTTTTTTTAATATAGAGACTAATGAAATAGATTGAAATGGATGTAGTACATTAATTTTACATGATTTAACTCAGCATTTCAATTTTACCTCTCATAGACTATTCTTCAAGGACACTAAAAGATGACCATTTTTTAGCTATTTTTGAAATAAATTTGTTAAAAGTTGATGAAATCAATTTCTAATAAAGAATTATAAAAATGAACATATTTTATCTATTTTAAACCTTCAGAAGCAATTTTTTTACCTTTTTTTTTTTTTTGAACAATTAATACCTGCTGTATTTTTTTAAATTGGATTTAGAACCTCTTAAAAAAGAGTACAAACGATGAAAATTTCAGGGAAAATCCTAGATCATGGATACGTCATATATCCATGCCAACATCTTAACATAAAATGCAGAAATCATTCGTAATCATCTTTTATCACGAGTTTTTGCTTGAAAACATTAAATCAAAAAGGTTTACTTTTTTCTTCACTCAATTTTGACATTTTAATTCAGATCAAAAATCAAAAACTTTTTTTCATTTATCAATTGTTTTGATTGTTTAATTTTTTATATTATTTCATTTTTTTTCGTTTTTCCGTCTCTTCATTTTTTAATTTTTCAATTTTTCGACTTTTTTGTTTTATTTTTTTAATTAAAAATTTTTGTCTTTTTTTTCTATTTTTTAATTTTTTTAATTAAAAATTCATGTCAGCATTTTAACAATAAGTGCGAAAGTTATCTATTTCTTTTATTTTCAAACTTTTATTCATTTTTGTTATATTTTTTGTTTATTTTTTTATTTTTCAATTTTTCTAATTGGGCACACATCTCAAGATTTCAACATTAAATGCAAATTCATCAATTGTTTTCATTTTTCAAATTTTTTTATTCATTCTTTTTTTTATTTTCCAATTTTGCTAAAAGTGCAAAAATCATCTATAATTATCTTTCATCGCGATTTTTTCTTATCAAAAATCTAAAATATTATATCAAAAGGTCACAATTTCATAAAATGACCCCCAGCCTTGAAACAAAATTATTAATGATGTAAAAAAAAAAAATCTTGAAAGAACATGAAAAAACCGTTCCTCATTGAGCATCCCTGAAAAATCATCCATGGCAGATAAAATTGATATACTGCATTTAATCATTCAAAATTGATGTTTCAAATCCATTTCAGGGTTATTTTTCAACGTAAATTTCTTGCAAGATTTTTTCATCAATTTTCTACGTTTTTAGATATTTCCATCAATTTTTCTCAAATATTAATCTTTCAAATTTTTTCAATTTTTAACTATTTTTAAAAATATTTTCGTGATTTTTAATCAATTTTCTGCGTAATTTACCTAATTTTTACTCATGTTCTTTAGTGATTTTTTGCGAACTTTCGCCCAATCTTCAACATAATTTCGTGATATTTGATAAATTTTCTGAAAATTTTCGCCTATTTTTGTCAATATTATGAAAAAGTAGTGAAAAACGTGTTTTTGAATTGGTTTTGATTTTTTTGAGCACGTTGCACTCAATTTCGGACCCCCAAAAAAATATATGTGATAGATGACCACCTAACAAAGATAATGAAAAAATTTGCAGTCATGAGTCCCCCTCCCCCAATTTTTTTAATGTTTTTTGAAAATTTTAACATGAAAAACGATTGGGAAAATGTGAACGGAAAATTAAAAAAAAATCTCATTTATAGTACTCAGTAAGATGTATAATCTGTGAAAATTTCAAAATTTTTACCCTCCCCTTCCACAGATATCACATGTTGAAATTTCGACATTTGTGGGGCGATAATTCTAGACGACATGAGTGTGGGAGGTCAAACATTTTTTTGGGATGTTTTTAGACCATAAATAGCATTTGGGTTCAAGTTTGATGGATTTTGGCCTGGGGACCATTTATGACCCTTATTAGAAAAGAAACTTTCAACCCTGCAGCAGATTCACCCATCTTATCCCATTTCCCTTTCCCAGCAATGGATAATGTTGGGTATGAATATTTGTCTGTGATTTTAAAAAAAACTGCTCATTTCTTCTAATATAGAATTGAACGCAAATCACTTTTAGATCAGATCATTTTTTCAATTGATAGCATATTCGAAGAGTTGTTGTTCTTCTTCATGTCGCCATCTCTGACCGGAGTTTGGCGGTTCATCATGACTATCACCACCTTGTTGGCTGCGTTGGAGAACAATTCTGCTGGGAAACATCTGAATCATCACGCTCAGAGCACATAATACCTCTCTGGTACGAAGCCATTTTTGAATCAGAACCGCTGGCCAACTGAGTTTTCTTCCCATTTTTTGTATATTCTCTGGTGTATTATTTTCAGAAATATCTTCAGGATGTGAGAGACATCACACTGATGGTTCTGTAATCGTTACAGTCACTCGAGTTCGGTTTTTTTGGAAGTGCCACGAACGTAGACCTGAGTCAGTCCTGTGGTAGAACCCCTGTTTTATTTTGCAGAAATGTTTGTAGGAAAATTTAAAAAGGGTCTAACATTGGGCAATCCCTACGTCATAGAGAATCAAGATTTAAAAAAAAAAATGTAAATTTCATCTAATGCAGAATTTATTATAGAATACTTTTGTGCTCTTGTACGTTTTTCGTTTATGGGTTTCCCAAGCAGCTGTACAAGGGGTAATGCAAATTTTCAGGAAATTTTGGCCTCTCTAGGAGCAGGTGTGGAACCGTTTTCTTTTTGTAACTTACATTATAATCAACCCATAATCCAAATTTTTTGGAGCTCATTTAATTGTACTATTATACGTGTTGGACTCTGTAAAATTATGCTGCAAATCAGTTTCCTCATCATCCTAATCAGCATAAAGCTAAAAGTCAGCTTATATTGTTCATTGAATATCGTTCGACGAGTACATTGCACTTTTGGAAAAAGTTCCCAACAATAAGCTACATTGTAATACGAAGATAATCTGGTAATTCAAAAATATTCCTTCAATTTTGCTCATCTCACGCTCGCTCGTATTTTGGCGCCGCTGATTTCATTCTCGTATCTCCTCGGTAAAAATAAATTCTGGTGAAAAGAAAACACGAATCAGTTACCCATGGCATACACCCGCGTGTAAAAGCCGACATTCTCATTTATTCGGCGTTCAACGAAATATTTACATACTAAACCCTCGTTTTGAAAAAGATTTCATCAAGCGTGGTAAATTTACCAATAAGAGTTTTAACACGAGCAACCATATACGATACGTATATGTAGAAGATAAATCTGTAGAAAACATCGTGTCGCGTCGTGTTTTCACGTATTCGTACGTGTAACAGGCGAAAATCAAATTATCAAGTTGATGAAAAAGGCGACACATTTTTCCAGCAAGATTTTTTTTTCCACAGCAAACAACTTTTACACCACGGCAAACGTTTATGAGCAGGCTTGTACGTACTACATGAGAATTTATCTAAAGTTTGTTTAATTTTATACCATGTAAGGTACACATATTTGTATAGGTAGTCTTTTCTTGTAAAATTTCAAAGTTTTTTTTTTTTTTTTCTTATTACTGACTTCCTTCAACATTTATTAAAGTTCGCTTAATTTTGAAATTGAGAAGATTTCCACTTTCTGTGTTATTATTGATATAAATTTGTCGTAATTTGGTTAATTGGTTCCTCTATATCATTTTATATTATAATCTACCTACCTTCACAATAATTATTTACTTTCACCTGTCGTGTAGCCATCTAGCTAGGTTGCAGTGCAGTGTATCTCATGTTTACATATTAAAAACCCATATCGCTATCGAAACAATTACGAGAATCTAATTAGCACATGGTGTGTTTTTTTATGAAGTACGTAGTCGGGTCGTTCATCCCGCAATGTTAAATTTTTAGCCCAATTTTCTATGTGATATTGCCAATGAAAACCAGTCTATTACCGACTATCAACCTGGGAAGGAGGTACTAACAAAATCCGTTCTGTGGTCCTAGAAGACCATTAAGCTGGTTTCTGACCATGTCAGATATTACTATTAGACACTTCTTTTTTCCAAAATTAAAAATCATTTATTCAGCTTGATACCCACCAGAATCAGTAAAATTTGGGTAGTTGGCTTGGATAGGCGGCAGAATTTATATTTTTGAACGGGGATGACTTTGAGTCAAAATTCACTTACACCTAAATTTCAAGGAGGAGGTCTGAGGGCCTAAAATAGAAAAAAAAGCATCACTTTGCGATGCATTTTACTTAATCATCATTGAGGGTAGGAAGGGTTTAATGGGGCTGAAAAGGCAAAAACCTCCAAAAGGCACATCTACGGTCCTTATTGACTATACGTACCTAATTTCAACTTCCTATCCCAATTTGGAGCGGAGTTATGCTAGAAATAAACATTAAAAATTGGAAAAATTGATCAAAAAACTACATACTCAAGACTATGAGGGGATGCAATGGGGCTGAAAAGTCAAACCCCGCCAAAGGTACATCCAGGATCCTTACTGGCTGTACATATCTAATTTCTAGTACTTAGCTTAATTTGGAAGGGAGTTATGCGAGAAACAAACTCAAAAAAATATAAAAAATGACCAAAAACTCACATATTTGGGCCCTGCTCCTTTCACAGCCTCAAAAATGTGATTTTTGGGTGGTTTTTTCTTGTTTTTTAATTTTATCCAATGCATAGTAAGGCAGGCTGTGAATGCGATGAAGAAACGCAAAGCACCTGGTTGCGATGGTATTGAAGCTGAATTGTGGCAGGCTCTTGGTGAATGTGGAATCAAAGCAATATGGCAACTCTGCAGTGTGATATGGCACAGTTGTAAATGGCCTATTGAATGGTGTAAGTTGGTGCTGATTCCCTTGCATGAGAAAGGAGATGCGAGATTATGCTCTAGTTATCGAACAATTGCTCTAGTTCTACACAGCAGAAAAGTCATCTTACAAATCTTAAACAACTGGATCAAGGTGTATCCACACAGGCAAATTCCACCTGAACAAGCTGAGTTCATGCCAGGAAGAGGCATGAGGGAACAGATAATGAATGTCTGGCAAATAATCGAAAAGAACATGGCATTCAACATACCTGTAAAGATGTGTTTCATAGACTGCACCAAAGCCTTTGACTGCGTGAATTGGAAGAAGCTCTTCAAAGTTCTTTAGTAAATTTGGTGGAGTCCTTGTATGAGTTCAATTTTATGGTGGTGAGATTTGATGGTGAAGATGCTGAAGCTATTCAAGCAAAGCATGGGGTACGTCAAGAATGCATATTGCCCCAGCAGTTATTCAACATCTATGGTGAGCATATCATTCGCGAGGCTCTTGAACATTGGACTGGTGGTATTTCTATTGAAGGAAGGAGAATCTCTAATCTGTGATACGCAGATAATACCACCTTAATTGCTGAGGATGAAAATGAAATGGTGGAGCTCGTCAACCTGGTGAAGATAGCCAGCGAAAAACTTGGACCTTGTATTAACGTAATAAAAATGAAAATCATGGTGGTGGATCAGACCAAGTGTCTTCCAGTTTCTACAGCTCTGACGAATACGAAAAGGTCAACGCTTTTGTATATTTAGGCTCCATCATCGAAGCAGACAGAGGCTTGTTGGCAGAAATACGGTGTCGAATTGCTCTGAGCAAATCAGCTATGACCAGACTGCGTAATGTCACATGTAATCATAAAATCTCCAGAAAGACAAGGAAGAGACTTATGCAATCACTTGTTTTCTCTGCTTTCCTATATGGCACGGAAACATGGACATTAAAGGCAGATGGTAAAAGAAGATTCGACACCTTTGAGATATTGGTCTGGCAAAGGATGCTGAGGATACCCTGGACAGCGCGACAAACCAACATTTCAATCGTCAACCAAATACAGGAGCTAGTCAGCTTAAGTATTTTATGTCAGAGACGCATTCCAGGGTATTTTGGTCATGTAACCAGGAGAGAAGTCGGAAATCTCAAAAAAGACATTCTCCTTGGTAAGGTTCCTGGAAAAAGACGGAGAGGAAGATCTCCAACCAGGTGGTCTGACATCAACAAAGCACGAATGGGCTCTGTGGTAAGAGCTGCTTCACAGGCATAGGATTGTGATAGGTAGATGGCGCAGTCTTTTAGGTACAATATGGTCGTAAGCGACTGAGACCTGCTGATGATGATATCTCCCCTCCAAATTAAGTCAGGGAGTTGAAATTTGGTATGTAAATTTAGTAATGATCTCAGATCTGAGTTTTGGAAGTTTAAACTTTTCAACCCTATAGCACCCCCTCACAGCCCCAAAAAAGTGAGTTCTGGACACTTTCTCTTCTTTCTTGAGTTTGCCTCACACACATCTCCCCTCCAAATTATGTTAGGTAGTTGAAATTTTGGATGTTCATTTAGTAGGAGTCGTAGATGTGTATTTTGGAGGATTCAGCTATTCGTACAATATCTAGCTGTACACCCTACTACTAAGCAAGAACAAACCCATCGCAGAGCCCGTTTTTTTCCTTCAAAGGATAGACAACTCTAGTATCTACTTTTGACTATGAAAATCCGGCTCAAAAAGCAACGCATTGCGATGATTTTTCTTAATACTTATAAAACCACGACAGGTATTACAAAATTTGATGAGTGCCTACGCTATGTCATATGAAGTATGCGCTGTATATGTCAAGAGAAGCGGAACTGTGTATACTTATCAGTTTAGCTTCTAGATAACGATTTATAAATGTACAACTGGATCTTGCTAAAGCACATGTAATGACTAATGATGTACTAAGATACTTGTACCATGTTCTCAAACATCTCTTCACATAGTATTCCGATTTACAGAAGTATCAGATACCTATACTTACATGTATATTGTGTATCTAGCAACATCTACCCATTTAAGTAAATTTAGAATCGTTTCCTAAATTATTGATGCTAATCGCAAACTACATATAGGTAGGCATCTAGACGAAAATGCAACCGGCTTAAAAATCAACCTGTAACCAAACTTTGTGAGAAATACTGTGAACTCGAAAAACACCTTACGAAGAAAATTCTAATTCGTTCTTGTGACTCTTTAACACGATACTGTGTATATGACGCAACTGAAATTAAATCTGAAAAATTATACTTATCCTAGTTTCGTTGAAAATACTATCATTATATTTCGTACAAAACACTCGCCTCCTTAATTACTAGTTGTTTGCTTTTCATTTTCACACGTTATAATTTAAAAGCTCTCGCCGTGCATTAAGCTCTCAACTGTTATGCTATATTATGTATATAATTTGAATGAATTTAAGTGGATAACTGCTGTAGAATATATACTTTTTAGTCCGGCCTTCTTTATATTTTGAATATCAACTGCTGAGTTATATATACCCGGTTTAAAAGGTAAACATTAAATCTATCAGGTTGTGACCTGTACTAATGCAATTAGTACCGAATAATTGTGCTGTACAATTGAATGCCTATTTTAATGAAGTTAATTAATTTTTTTAATGCGAAAATCTGTTTATATACAGACTAGTAATTAAATTACTGGAATAAGTACACGCATTACGTAGGTCGGATAAGTATTTATGTACTGTGCCTATTGTCTATATTCGCAATTATTTTATGAAAAAGTCTCAGCTTTTTTTATATGCCTATGTTTAAATGTATTCGTTGTCTAAAAATGTATGAACTGTGGTAGGAGTACAGGTAGATATTGGAGTGAACAGGTGACTCCCAAAAGACACATTTAAGACTTGTACTAAATCTGTATACCAAATTTCAAACCCCTTAGATCAAGTTGGAAGAGAGTTATGGGAGAAGAAAAATCAAAAAATAAGAAAAATTGGCTTGAAAACTACATTTTCCGGGCTGTAAGGGGTGCTATGAGGCTGAGAAGTCGAAATCCTCATAGGACACGTTTGTGGTCTCTACTGAGTCTACATACCATTCAATTTCCTAGCTCAATTTGAAAGGGAAATAAGGGATGAAAAGCCACCCCTCATTCCTCCTCTCTTAATAGATCTAGGAAGCTGATTTTTGGATGTGTTATATAACTTAGAATTGTCTATCAATTGGCTCAAAAACGAACAATTTTTGAGATTTTTGCCCTTCAGCACCCCCCTCACAAAATTGGCCATAACTTAATTTTGACTCGACATCATCTCCACTGCAGAATATCAAATCCGCCGCCAATCTAAGCCTATTTCTCAAATTTTATTGATTTTGATCAGTATAGAGCAGAACAAATGGTTTTAATCTTCGAGGCAAAAAATGAAAATAAAAATAAAGAGTAAACATTGAAAAAAAAGTAAGTTCTGATTCTTTTAACGACATTCGATGTTTTTCAACAAATAATTTTCGTCGCACCTCCTCAACATTTCTACTTGAAATAATAAAATCAATCAAGGTCAAAGTCCACTGTTGATAGATAAATCGATGACGGGTCAACTGTGAAATGCGCTATTAAACATGTGTCGTTTTCCTCAACATTTAAACTTGAAATCATAAAATCAAACAAAATCAAAGTCAACTAATTTTCCTTAAATTTTCGACTTAAAATCATAAAATCAATCGAAAATGAAGGTCAACCATTGATGGATTAATTTTCTTCAATTTTCCTTAACATTTCAAATTAAAATCTAGGAATAAATCTAGAGTCAAGGTCAACTGTTTATGGGTCAACTTTGAACATCTTTCATTTTCCTCAACATTTCAACTTGAAATCAATTCAAGGTCAAAGTCCATTGCTGACGGGTCAACTTTAAACATCTTTAATTTTCCTCAACATTTCAACCTGAAATCTTGAAATAAATTCAGGGTCGAGGTCGACTGTTGATGGAACAACTGATAATATTTCACATTAAAATCATAAAATCAATCCAAGGTCGAGGCCAACTATTGACGGGTCAACTTTCTTTCATTTTCCCCAACATTTCGACTTGAAATCATAAAATCAACCAGGATCATGGTTCACTAATTCTTCTCAACACTCAACTTGAAATAACAAAATCAACTCAAGGTCAAGCCCAACTGTTGTTTTGTCGATGGATTACGACATTTGAACTCAAAACCATAAAATCAATTCAAGATCAAGATCCACTGTAGGGTTAACTTCAAACATGTCTAATTTTCCTCAATATTTCAACTTAAAAATCATAAAATAAGTCCACTAATGTCTTTACAGGCTATAAAAATCTGTCCACTGATTGTCAGTCTAATGATGACGTCACACGGTTGATGGTCCACTAATAATATCTCTAATTTTCCTCAACATTTCAAATCATAAAATCAATTCTTCATAAAATAAGTCCACAGATGTTATTCCAGGCTATAAAAATCTGTCCACTGATTGTCAGTTCAATAATGATGTCTCACTGTTGATGGTCCACTAATAACATCTCTAATTTCCCTCAACATTTCAAATCATAAAATCAATTCTTCATAGAATAAGTCCACTAATGTTTTTACAGGCTATAAAAATCTGTCCACTGATTGTCAGTCTAATGATGACGTCACACTGTTGATGGTCCACTAATAATATCTCTAATTTTCCTCAACATTTCAAATCATAAAATCAATCAATTCGTCATAAAATAAGTCCACAGATGTTATTCAAGGCTATAAAAATCTGTCCACTGATTGTCAGTCCAATAATGACGTTACACTGTTGATGGTCCACTAATAACATCTCTAATTTCCCTCAACATTTCAAATCATAAAATCAATTCTTCATAGAATAAGTCCACTGATGTTATTCTAGGCTATAAAAATCTGTCCACTGATTGTCAGTCTAATGATGACGTCACACTGTTGATGGTCCACTAATAATATCTCTAATTTTCCTCAACATTTCAAATCATAAAATCAATCAATTCGTCATAAAATAAGTCCACAGATGTTATTCAAGGCTATAAAAATCTGTCCACTGATTGTCAGTCCAATAATGACGTTACACTGTTGATGGTCCACTAATAACATCTCTAATTTCCCTCAACATTTCAAATCATAAAATCAATTCTTCATAGAATAAGTCCACTAATGTTTTTACAGGCTATAAAAATCTGTCCACTGATTGTCAGTCTAATGATGACGTCACACTGTTG
>FIZR01005635.1:0-10680 GCA_900060175.1 Ferrisia virgata
ACTACCAGATAAAAGTGGTTTTTATTTCACCACTTGAGATAATACTAGTTTTCATCCGAGGTTTTGTTTCGTTCGCTTCTCTCTATACTACAACAATCGCTCATATCAAATCATTTGAAACGAGGCAATTCGCCAACTAGTCTTTTAATTCTTCGAATAGAAATCTCGTACTCCAACATCGAACAGAGAGATATCGGCAGCCATGATTTATGTGAAATTCAGCCCATCGCATCACACGAATCCTCCTCTCAAACAGTATCGTAAATGATTTTCCGTTGAAAACCAAATACTCACTTTGTATTTCGTTTGCTTTTACAGGGCCAACTACGACGAAAAACACCACTCCATCGACATCGAATAAAAAGTGTAAGTAGCCAACAAGTACATACATATTTCTCTCCAAGGTATTGCCACAATCGATATCCTCCTACATTTGACAGACATCTACCTACGGATTTTGCACCGTACGATATTATTCGATAGGTATAGAAGAAAGAAGGATAGGGTGGACGGGGCGCGGAGGGATATGGCATACAGCGAAAGACGAGCGAATTTATCAAAGTAAAGTAAAGAGTAGATATCTAATTTAATTAAGAAAAGTGAATGCCCACGGGCTGTTTACCATTTCTCGACTAGAATTTTGTTACGCTTCATCGGTACCGCGTCGTGGAAAGTTCCGCACATCACACCACGTACGCGGTGGATTTAGCTCCGCTAAAAAATAGTCTACCATTGATTTTCGACAACCCTTATACGCGAATAACGTCGCTAGCTCTAGACCCAGCTAGCTGCAAAGGATACAGCGCCAGCTATGAGGGTAAGGGTGTGTGCGAAACATGAGAAATCGCATACCTTTTGTTCTTTCCACTTTCATAATCAACAAAATGGCAACACCATAAGCGAAAAAGGTCTATAGGGTTTAAGCTTTCATCACAACAACGAGCGAGGTGTTGCTTTGCTTTTCAATTTTCTCGGCTGGAATTTTTTTTTTTTTATTATTCTTTTTTCCATTTCGTAATATACTTCTTATTACCCGGCTGAAACGTCGACGATGGCAGTCAGCCTATTGCTGAGATCGGCGACGGATGCCGGAGGAACGATATTATTTGTGCAATGATTCGAAATGATGGTAACGTTTATGCTACTGAGAAACGTATCCCGAGGGAATGCTGACCTTTGTGGTGCATTTCCAATAAAGATAAACGACGATGGAATAAGGTGTAATATGGATATGCACAAACTGAACTGGAGAATTTCAACTCCAACTCTCAATGTCCCCATTTTCTCCTATTATCGACTCGAATTGAAATTTATTAACAACGATCACAACAGAATGACTGTAAATAACTCTACCGAAATCCGTACCTACGTTTCAGCGTATTGAAAACAAAATCACGATTGCTCTGCTTGATTTTTCATTCGACAAATCCGAATCAGCCAGATTTCTCAACAAATGGTTCATACTACTAACGTCAACCGAACTCGCATCTCTTCCGAATTTGCTAAACTTGTTCTTTAACGCGCATCTCAGTGGTTTGGGGTGAAGCTATCACCCGGGATTCGGGGGAGCAGTCTGGTACCTCCGGCTCTGACTCGCAGATTTTTAATTCAAATATCTCCAGCTCCAGCTACGACACCACAATTTTTAAATAAGTCCCTCTAGCTATAGCTCAGGCTCCAAGATTTTCAGTGCGAGTCCCTCCGGCTCCGCTCGGAATTCCTGCTCTCAGCATACGAGTGGAGTGCAAATTCTTTCATTTCCAGAAGCATGATTATCATCTTATTATAATTAATGATTTCAAAATCTTGATCGAAAAGAAAAAAAAATCAATGATTCGAAGGGAGGAGTTCTGTTTCCTACAGCTCCGACTCCTTCAAGGTTTTTGATTCAACCCTTCGTCTCCGGATCCCAGAGAATTGCTGTCATTCCGATCCTAAACCTTTGAGATAATGAAAGGACTTGAAGATCCTAGCTATTTTCGAATGGTCACGATTGTTCTTTTCGTCTCAATTGTGAAAGCTCATACTTAAAAAGTAGTTACACAGATTCGAAATTTAAGGGCAAAAACTATGAAGGCTCCAAGTTAAACTTTTGAGATGAAAGCTCAACTCTTCATGACAAGTGCAACAATTTAAATCTTTCATTAACGTAAAAATCTGAAAAAATACCATGTAGAAATGTTTTCTAGTTTGTTTCAACCAAATGATTTTCAAAACGAATCGGTCTTCACTAAAAGGGAGGACCCAAATTTATAAATTCCAAATTTCAATCCCTTTCTCAACACGGAGAAGGGAAACAATACGAGGAACAGCTTTTTCGAGGCCAAAAATGAGAACACACCCCCTACCCCATTAGTCCCTTCCTAATTGACACGAAATGCTAATTTTTAGATATTTTAAACAATTTTTGATGCTCTATCGATTTGTTTGAAATCGAACAATTTTTGAAATTTTAGCTCTTTCGCTTCTCCTCTTCCAAATTAAAGTATCGTTGAATTTCAACCTACGGTCATTATCACTCGTATATATCAAATTTGTCGTCAATCGAAGTCTATTGCTCAAATTTTACCAATTTTGGTTGGGATGATTTTTCGCTCTGGAAATTTTTTTTTTTAATAATCAAAAAAGAGATAATAATTGTTTAACATTGTCAAAAATGGTTTAAGCAGCTTAGTTTTCATCGACAAAATGACATAGAAATTCAAGCTAAAAATGGAAAAAATGAACCCTTCAATTTTTCGGTAATTTTTGGAGACAGTGTGAAGTAGTTTGGATCTTTTGACGTATCTTTCTATTGTATTGATGAGTGGTGGGCACTCAATCATCCCGACCACACTGCCCTCCTTCGCTGCCATACCAACTAATCCCATTCGCGCTTTTACTGTGTCGGTCTATCTGGTAGGAGATTTCTATCCCTCTTGAACCATGTACCTTGCCGAAGAGAATGCCCTTTTCTAGATTCCCCACTTTGCTTTTGGGCACGTGTCCGAAATATCCCATAACGCGCTTCTCGCATAGAACACTCAGTCTTACTGACTCTTCCAGTTCTTCTACGATTGACTTGTTCGTCTTTTCTTCTCCACACCCACAACTCGAAGGCATATGTTTTGCTTTTGTCATCTGCCTTTTCAATACGTGTATTCAAAAAATGAGTGAATATTCAAATCTCAGCAACCTCGAATCAGTAAGAATCCAAACGTCAATTCTTTTTTTTATTAATATTGTGATCATATGAAGTGGGGGGGGGGGGAAGGTTCAGCGTCCTCAAATTAGTAAGAATCTATACGTCGTTCGCTTCCCTATTTCCCCTCATTTGAATTTCGACTAAAATTTAGAACCTTTTTATCCGCCCATAAACGTGTTTTGAAAATTGATTGGTTGAAACAATCGTGAAAAGGTCTCTACAAAGTAATTTTTTCAAGTTTTTAAACAGTACCTATAAATAAACTTTGTTTTCATTGCGAAAAATGCTGAGCATAAATCTTACAGTTCAACCTGAAGTTTTGAAAATTTTTCTTACAAATTTCAAATCTCAATTCGATTACTCGCAGATTTGTCCAAAGTCTAATCATTCTTGAAATACGATCGAAGTTGAATGGTTTCACAAAATATAAATCGATATTGTTCGAAAATTGTAAAGATCGCGCACCCTCCACCTTCCCGGGAGTGGGACCGGTTGCAGGAGGGAAAATGATATCGATTCCTTCACCACCACACAGACAGAAACAAGAAACGCATAAAAAAAAATTTCGAGCAAAATCGAAAAATTCAAGGTCAGATTGATATCGAACCCTCTTACAACATTTCCAAATCAGCTCATCTTCCTTCTTCGCTCGCATATAATTCCTGCCAATGTTCTACACCTACCAACCCTCATAGACAAACACTACTGTTTAATTAATCGAGGAAATAAAACAACCTTCACTTCACATCGCGTTTTGTACATTTCCATTATGGGAATAAGTAAAATATTCGCATAGCCTACGTGAAGAAAAAAAAAGCAAGAAGATAACAATGCTCAAAAACACGAACACGTAAAAACCACTTTTTCTGTCGACGAACACAAAAAAAAAAAAAAAAAAAAAGGGGAAGAAAAAAAAAAAAAAAAAAAAAAAAGGAGGAAGAAATAAAAAGAAAGGCATACTACTGCTACGCCCACTAATAAGAAAGCACTTCGATACGTAAAGAGAGTGAAAAAAAAAAAAAAAAAAAACCAAAACACAACAGTATGGTATAGGTAGGTTGGTACAAGTAAAGTTAAAATTTTAATTTGGAAAATTGGAAATGCGTATCAAGTCTGTATGTTCGCTGTTTTTGCGAGTGTTTTTTCTCCTTTTTTTTTTTTTCATCCCTGTTTCTCTTTCTTTTTGCAACGCTCGCTGTGCAATGCGAGGTAAAATGTTGCTTTTGTGTAAATGTATACTATATAGTGTAAAGGTAGATAGGTAGGTAGGTAGGTAGGTAGTCAGTATAACAAGGAAACGTCTGTCAAGTATGCATTGCCATCAACGATATTGAAACGAATTAAATGAGACAGAAAATTTGTTATAAAAAGCTTTACATTTTGCGTAATACGTCTATACAACGTGGAAAAAAATTCAACTTACCTTTTTCTAAATAGCGAGCTTTAGCGAAATGTCATCAAAAGAATTATTATGTAGGAATGGGATCCTGACGGGTGATTGTTTTCTTGTCAGCTCGGTGGATTTGTCTTCTTTCTGCGGATTTTTGGAGAACGCAGTGGATCGGGCGCTGCATCAGAATTTCCTTTTCTTTTTTTTTTTTAGTTGGTCAAAGCGAAGCGCTGATAATGCTGGTAAACCTGTAAATTAACGACGAAATTAGTTCATTCTTATCAAAAGTCTCAAAATGACCGACGAGCACGATATTTCGCAAAATGAAAACATTACAACTTGCTTATAAGTATATATCTAAATTTACCCTATTTTTTTCATTTTTTTTTTCTATGCATTGCAGCTCATAACGATAAATACGAGAGGAATTCACACACATCTCAAGACGCGCAAAAAGCCATTTCGTTGACTGAAAGCTCACACACCAAGACCCGTTCAACTGAATATAAAATGGTTAATCATTCGGTCAGAATTGTATCTCGTAACATTTTTATTTTCGCTTCATTTTTAATCATCCTTGTATCGTCGGCCAGATGATTAGAACTGTAAATTAATGCTTTACCGTCCGTTTTGACGAGCGTTTTTCTTCTCTTCTCCTCCTCCTCATTATCTCACTCTCTCTGTCTCTATATATATATATTTTTTTTAAAAAAAAATGTTTGTATGTAAAATTGTACATGTATTATACGAATTACAGATATACCTACATACGCTATAATTAAGCGCGAATATTAAAAAAATGCAATACTGCGGTGCTATAATAGTCTAATGGACAATAGCTCGACGAAAAGTTAAAAAAAAAACACAAATAAAAACAAAAACAACAAACAAACAAACAACGTATTTCAACTTTTTATGCATATCATTTCATTTCAAAGAGATAAAATTTCAATTGGTTTTGTCGTTTTCATATAGCCTGGTTTTTTTTTTTTTTTTTACAGTTTATAAATACGAACGTAGCCAATATAAACTACCTACTACCTATTCAATTTTTTTTTATAAACATCGATTGTTTAATCGAACAAATTATTATGTTTATAAAAAAAAATACATAAGTACATTTATAAAACATTTGTAACATATCTAGAAACCAAAATTTTTATTCGTTTTTTTTTTTTTTTTTTTTTTTTTTTTTTTTTTGTATGTTAGTGATATCCGAAGTGAGGATTGTGATTAAATCTAAACCTTTTGTTGTAATTTATCGACGGTATTCGCTTATAATAGTACCTACCTACATTGTTATTTTGTATTATTGTATAGAATGTTTACATTTTTTTAAAAACTGAATTGTAACTGCGTATGTTTTTTTTTCCCCAATATATGTGTACTTATACGTGCGTATGTTTGCCAAAAAAGAAAAGAAAAAAAAAGAAAAAAAAATTAAAATATACATGTGTTTACAAGTTGACATTGATTTTATTCGATCGAAATGAAGGACATTTTGCGAAACGAAGAAATATTCTCGATTTATAAATAAATCATGGTAATAAAGTATGGCAGAATTTCGAGATTATTTTCATCACAACATCTGCTTGGCGAAGTGTCAACCAGCAAGCATATCGAATCACCGAACAGCAAAAAAGTATGGTTTAATCATACATCTGTTGGGAATGAATTTTTAAAATGAAACAAGCCAAACATCGATCTCAACTCCATAGCTCAATTGAGTGGGGAAGTACCCGTGGAACGAAATCAAAAAATAATACGGTTGAGAGAGGGTGCAATGGCGATGAAAAGTAGAAAACTTCTAAAAAAAAAAGTACATGTAGGACCCTTACGTAACGTACATGCTAAATTTAAAACCCTCCAATTCGGATGGAAGATATGTGGGGAACAAATGTTCATCTAGGTCAAAAAGGTGAAAACCCCTCATTTCTCCGTTCCTAATTGACGTAGGAGGCAGATTTTTGGATACGAGTGTAACATACAAGTTTTGATTTTATATCAGTTGGTTTAAAAGCGAATCATTTTTGCCCTTTCAACTCCTCAGCACCCTCTTCCCCCAAAGGGTATAGTAGAGTAAGGAGGACGGAGGACGATTTGCCCGTGGCTCTCGGAGTTCAATTTTTTGAGGTAGCATTTAGTAGGCCCTAGTAAAAAATGATTTTTCAGTGGGATGGGGGAGCGAGACCATTTTTTTACACTTTTTTCTCATCGCAGATTTTTGAGCGATTATTTTCAAACTTGTTACGAATACGAAGGTACTTAGGAGGAGTGCTGTAGAATTTTTTCAGATTTTTCGAACCCTAAACATGATTTTGAAATAGACTTAGAAAATTAAAGGGGCTTGAAAACCCCCCTTTCCGAGCTGCAAACTTGAAAAAATTTTCCAAATTAATTAAGAGTATTTTTATATGTACCAGAATTTTTTCAAATTTTTTTTGAGGTGCACCCCCCCCCCCGGGAGAATAAACTTGTGTAGAGATCATTTGATCTGTAAGTGACATTTTAACGAGCAGGAAATTGGCTTTTATGGTGCTACAAGGGGCTACCACCCCAAAAAATTATGAAAAAATCCGAAGACCTGTAAACACCTTTAATAGCTCCAGGAAATTTTTTCGAGTTTCCAGCTCACAAGGGACGTACTTCATGTGTTACACGCCAAATGGAAAAAATGTTTACAACTGTACAGAGCATTCAAAATTATACCCACAACCAAAATTTCAGCCCCAAAGATCCATTGTGGGAGGGGGGTTATGGAGGGGGTGGAATACCAAAATATTGATAAATAACAGTGGGAAATTAATGAAAAATGAAATAACTCGAGTTCATACCGCGTTTAGGGGCTAATTTTTTCACCACGTACTACCCTCGATATGGGCCAACCAGGGGTGGGTGTATTTTTGACCATCACTTTTTTATTTCTTTAGTTGCATTTTTGATATTTCAGTCCTTTTGAAAAATATTCAACCAAAAAGTAGCTCCAAACTGTACTTTTGAGAAAAAAATTTTGTGGTCGATTTTTGAACTTTTTTCACATTGTACTCCGTATTTTGACCAGCATCAATCGTTGTTTCCAACCAATTGAAGTATTTGTCATCAGTGTCCGATAACACAGAACTACTCCACTACGTGTCGCGACGGTTAGTATCGTGCTCGGGCTTCATAAGGGTGACGTTTAATTATTAACTTCAACGTTGATGAGGTACGGGTTAATGTTATTCGAATTGGCTGAAAGTTTAGCTACGATGTTTTCAGAGTCACACAAAACTTTTTAGTGGGTAAGGTTCCGAAAATTCCAAATTTTGTATTTTAAGAAACACCCTAATGCCCATATGTACTATTTTTATAAACTGTTTTCCAGCACTGGAAAAGTCCAAAAATTCTTGAATGCTACGAAACGTCTTGAAATCGTTTTCAATCGATTTGGGGATTCGAAAGTAAGAGTATGTACCAAATTTTAGCTTTTTTCGTTGATCAGATCAAATTTTCACGATTTACACGAACGATGAGATAATTTTGAAATTTGAAAAATTCGCTAAAATTCGAAAAATGCATTTCAGGACTTGAAATTTTGTAAATGGTGTTTTTCTAACATGTACTTTCAATTTAATCATGCATTGACTGGAAATTTCACCTTCAGCTGGGATACCTGCCTTATTAATTATGAAAAAGTAATAAAAAACGTGTTTTTTTTTTGGTTTAAATTTTTTTTTGAGCATGTCACTTCATTTTGGAACCTCAAAAAAATATATGTAATAGATGACTACCTAAAAAAGATAATGAAAAAATTCCCCCTAAATTTTTTTCTATTTTTTTTTTGAAAATTTCAACATAAAAAAAAATTGGGAAAATGTGAATCGAAAATTTTCAAAAATTTTCATTCATAGTACTCAGTGGGATGTATAATCAGAGAAAAATTCCAAATTCCCCCCCCCCCCTTCCAGAGATATCGCGAGTTGAAGGAGTGGGTGTTAGGAGTCAAAAATTTGTTTGGAATGTTTTCAGACCATACGTAACATTTTGGCTAAAGTGTGATCAATTTTGGTTCGGGGGCAGTTTTTGACCCTTATTTGGGAAACTCTTTATTATTAAACCAGGTCAATCGAATCACTATGCATTTACATTACCCAAATACTTCGCCGAATAACCGAAATCGAACAATTTCGATAAAAATCAATCTCGTCGATAAATTGTCAGACGATACAGTAAAATTGTTAGAAATTTTTTATTGCTTGTAAAAATCATAAACGCGCTTTTTTTGAAACTATCAAACCATCCGTTTTTACCATCAACTGGAAAATTCTCGGATGCGACGCAACGATAAAATGCCCAATTCCCAAACAAACGAACGAACGCGCAGCGATGGGAAAATTGAATGAAAATGTAATTCGCCATCACGAAGCTACCTACTACTTATCGTATCGTTGATTATTTCGATAAGTCTGTAATTAAAATTCTACGCGCAGTTTTTTCGCATCAAATAAATACACAAATAAAAAACAACATCGATACCGGCCATTAAATGGAAAATTATTCTCCGGCCAGGGTAAAGGTACTAACGGCTACATATAGAACAAATTGAATAGTATAAGGTACACATACACAACGTACGTATATAAGAAAAAGTTGAAACAAGGCGTCTCTTTTTTTTTCTCCTTCTTCTTCTTCTTCTTCTACTTGGGATAATCTCTCGAGTATTTCTCCAACTACCTTCTGGCAAATATCCTTTAGTACTTTTAAAATTAAACGAAAAAGAAGCTATAGAAAGGTAGCACACGGGCCGGTCGGTCTAGCCATACCATTCGATAATCATATCTTGAACCCGGAATGAAAATCCTACAAGTAAGTAGGTATCTAAGTATACCCGAGCGTTGTCCGTTTTGTCACCGGCGACGCGTGGCAAGGCGAGGCGAGCCGAGGCGGCCAGGTACTGGGTACCGGGTAAGGTAAAAAAGAAAAGCCGAAAGGTTGAAAAAGGACAGCGCAAGTTTTGTCGGTTAGCTATAGCAATAACAGCAGCAGCACACTAGCCGAGTCGGTACTTTCATTGAAATTTATAGCCACCAGTACAGCAAAACTACTTTAAGATGTTAATATTATTACCTCAAAACGGTTTCTTTGAATCAACGACCAAATTCCACCTTTAGGAACATTTACCTTAATACAAACAGAATAACCCAGTTCCACTGGCAAAAACTTTTTCACAAATAAACTTTTCTTGTTTTCTTAAATCCCCAGACGACGACCACCGCCACGCTCGTGTTTGTGTAGTAGTTACCAAGTTGAAAAAAAAAAAGTTCATTTAACTTTGAAGTCTTATCATGTAATAAAATGATTCATTGTCGTCTTTTTTCTCTTTTTTTTTTTACTTTTTTCGCTAGCCGCTTATCAGCGGTAGTAGGTATACCGAAGTGAAATAAGATTGGTAAGCGAGAAAAAAAAGACACTCGCACACATACAAAAAAAAAAAAAAAAAACAACAACAAAAACGTTTTTTAATACCTCGTCTGAATTTAAATTACACTTTTTTCTACTTAAAGTATATACGTAGGTACTTTTTCCTTCTTCGTATAACTAATTTTAACTTTTGTTGGCAAGTGGGTGTTTGTACATTTAAGATCGAAGGTTCCTCAGGGTTTTTGTATACGGTACAGTCAGTACCCAGGTATATATATCTATATCTATATATAGCATACCTTTGAACAGGACATGAAACAACTTGAAGAGATGTATGCGTACAAAATCATACCCGCAGCGCTGAGAAAGTTCGAGTATACCAGTAATCTACCCTCTTTCGTCTTCGCCGTTTAGCGAACTTGCTAAAATGCATACTTACTCAATAACGATAACGACTTAATAAAAATTTCCATTTTTCCAACAAAAAACTATAAAACTATATTAATGAAGAACTTTTAAAAAAGCGAATTAAATTGTACAAAGTTTTGCTTCTCGAGAATTTACCGACAACGTTTTCTCATCTCGGCGTCCATACACTTTTTTTCGCTTCATTCATTCATTTCGAATTAAAAAAAAAAAAAAAAAAAAAAAAAAAAAAAAAAAAAAAAAAAGGGGGCCCCTTTTTTTTTTTTTTTTTTTTTTTTTT
>FIZR01005640.1:0-15712 GCA_900060175.1 Ferrisia virgata
AAACGAAAAAATTAAAATGTTTTCGTTATTTAAAAACATTTTTTTCGTTTTTGATTTTTTTTTTTTTTTTTTTGAAAGTGAAACTACGAATACATAGTAATCAAGTAATCAACAGGTTTTCTTAGTAAATTGGAATTATGAATATAAAAAATGAGCGTCATTACTAATTTTATTTCAAGCAAAGAAAGACAAGACAGGTTCATTTATTTAAAATTTACCTACCCTCACTTTTTTTTTTAAATAAAATAAGATATGACATTCCTTTTTTTCATTTTTTTAATTCAATATTCTAATTTAAAAAAGAAAATCATTTAAAAACATATGTTGCTCATTTTTTAGTTCTTTTGATGAATGTTTCGAATTTTCATCGAACGTATTCGTATGTTTACTTCAAAAAAAAAAAAAAAAAAGTGAAAAACGAAAACAATTTGGTTTGTTTTTGTTCATTACTATTGCACCGATTCAGTTTTTGGGTTTTTCATTTCTTAAAAATTCTAAAAAATTAGGTTTTTTTTGGTTTTTGGTTTTCATTTTTATTGGGTTTTTGAAACCTATGAAAAGTCTCAAAAGACCAAGTTTCAAGTATCCTGTGATATGGATATTCTTATAAAATGGTGTACCAAGAAATTCCATGCAATCACCACCTAAAAAATACATGTTGGCAACGTGGATTACTTGAGTCTGAATATTTTAGGTATTCGTACCAAAAGGTAAGTTTACACGTTATGATTATTTTTGATTGTGTAGCGTTGTTTTCAAGCTGAAACTTAAATAAATTCTTGGTAACGTAAAATGAACGCAAATTTCAAGCAACGAACATATCTGCAATATGGAAACAGCTGAATTACTAATTTTCTGTAGTTCAATTTCAATAGAGAGCGACAATATAAATCAAAAGCTCTACAGAACGTCGCTCTACACTCAAAAGAACTAATCCATCGAATTCTACGAATCAAAAAACTTACACTCAAATATAAAACAGCTTAATTTGCTGTAAAAATGAATAAAAAATATGTATTTATTTTGAAAAAATGAAAAAATAATTAAAATGCAAAAATAAACATTCATATGGCGCTCCGTCTGTCGACAAAATCAAACTACACGTCTTACCTACCTAAAATCAAGTGGAATGGATAGGTGTAACGGTAATTTCTCATAATAAACAACATTTGATTAAGGGTAGCGCTAATAGCGCACTCTGTTAGCCTTATTGGAAGCTCGCAAAAAAAATTAAGGATTTGGTGTTGTTTGGTTGATTGTTGACTGTTGATCGTCATAATTGACTGTCAACAATCAACCAATCAACACCAAATCCTTAATTTTTTTTGCAAACTTCCGAACATGGCCACCAGAGTGCGCTATTTCAAATGTTATCATAACGAAAAATTGAGCCGAAAACTACTTACAAGCGGTGAAATTTCGTGTTATTTTTGTTGCCTCTTAGTATTTTTTGCAGGCATTCTTTAAAAATAAAAACATGTAATTGCGTATTTTACCATGAATCTTTGTATTATTTGTACTTTATTCATTTTTGATCGTAAATAATGGAATAAAGTGTCTGTTTATATGTTTTCTGATACGGAGAATTGTATGATGATGTTATTTTTCGCGTAGAATCAATTTTTCACGACGAATTAGCCGGTTTTACTTTCAACTTCCTTTGATCGTTGTAATTTGATTCCCTTTTAGATGTTTTACAATCATAGATTAATTCTCAATTGTTTCATCAGTCGGTGCGAAATATATTTTCGAGTTTGGTTTCATTATTTGTTTGATTTATTTGTTTCCCAGAATTCGGTGATAAAAATTTTCAACTACTCAATTCTAAATTTAAATTCTAGCTTATCTAAACACCTCGGAACGTAATATTTTTATTGTTTTATTACTAAAATTGAACAATGATAACAAACGTAGGTAAACATAAAACATAATGTAAAAGAGTGTGAAAAATAATGAACATGGATGCTAATTCGAAGATGAATTAAGTTTAGATACCAATCTATGCATTCGCCGTGAAGGACAACTTCTACACGAGTTCTCCAAAATAACCGGTAAGGTAGCACGGCATAGACTAGATACAGCGCTCATTTCGGAATCCTTAGCACTTTAATTACTACTGGCATGTTCATGTCGATCTTAGTTCGATGACTTTAAACCAGGTACGTGAGATCGATGATTGATAGGTCCCGGCAGTACAAATTGGCTGGTTCAGCCAGTTGGCGCTAGCAAGCTGGTAAGGCAACTGGCAAGGTCGATGTTTGAGCTGAATAAAATTATTGTTAGCGCGATTATCAGTTGTTTTGGAAACTACTCAAAGCTGTTTGCTGACACTTGACAGTTACTTTTTAAATTATTAAATTATTTTCTGTAATTTCTTACACATTTATCATTAAAGTAACAATAGTTCGGAAGACGAAAACTTAAATACTTTTATTACATTAGGCCATATCGTTAGATATTAATATTATAATTCCATTACACGAACTGCTGTACTTTTAATAACAGTTTTGTGGGCATAACCCCTATTTTTCACGACAAAACAAGAAATTTAATTTTTTTTTAAATTCGCAAGATAGGCTCTATTTTTTAGCTTGAGAGTATAGCTGTTGATTATTCTCGATAAAAAAGGACGGGCATACTTTTTCTTACGTTGACTTCGGCAAGATTTTAAAACGAAGCTCTTAAATCATTCGCAAGTACGTTATACGATACTTAGAAAACGCATCCACAATCGCTGATCTGAAATGAAAGAGATAATTGAATATAGCCAACAATACAATAAACAAGCTTTCCCAATAAACGAAGCGACATGGCGAATCTGTCGCGTCAAATTGGCGCTTACCGAAAGTTTTTCTGGTACTGAACGTAGGCCCGAACGTGGCCTCCTTTTACATAACGAACCTCCGCTCCAGGCCATACTTCGTCTAATTTAGACATACCTTTCGAAGGTACATACGCGTCGTCTTCGGCGCAAACTGCAATCACTAGTGAAGTATCCACTGGTACTGGATAATTTTTCAAATGCGTCACTTCGTCCATAATACCGTTCATGAAACTGAGCGCTTGCTGCTCGTTCAGCGCTGTTGGTCGTCGCGACGATGAAGCCGAGCTAGTGTTTTTGCTCGCATCAGTTGTCGCAGAATATGGTACAAATTTTGTGAGATAGCTTAATAAATAATGAGAATAATTTCCACTAGGTAAGTTGTATTTCTTTGACAACTCACTATCGTATAAGCTATGGGCGACTAAACTAACGCTGGAATCATTTCGACAAGTTTCTTTGCTGGAAAATTTATCATCTCCTACTGTCTCATCATCAGCGTTTTTTTGTTCGGCAACGCTCGTAACTAGCGTTTGGTAGTTTTTCGAATACCGATCGTTATGTGAGAACATTTTCGAATCGTCACAGCTGCTAATTCGTTCGAGTACGGAAGATGAGGCGAATTTTGCGGAATCATTTTTCGATTTTAAAATATCACATTCGAAAGACCCGTCTCTTCGCATATTCTTCTGCTTTTCAAATCTGCATCGATCGTCGTCGTTTTGGACGTATTTTTCGCATTCGACTTCATTCAGAATGTTCAAACTGTCGGAAGTCAAGGTAGACGCTACTTGATCAGCGGAATATTTGTAATTCGACGCGTGGGCGGCGAATTTTTGACCAGCTCGATAAGCATCCTAAAATCACGAATGATGGTTTTATCGAGCGTCTGTCCACGAGTCGTTTTCATACGTAAATTAAATTCTTACGTTAATAAACTCACTCTGAAAAACTTACTTTATCACTGATATTTATCATTTTCGCAATATCTTCTTTGTAGCTTAAATCTGAATTAAATTGTTCCTCCAACATATCCCAATTCAACGCACGGCTAATGACTCCCTGTTATCACAATTAACATTCTAAAAAACAGCCACCGATGGTAGAATTCACAAAAATGCGATACTGTCTTCAGCAGACCAGTACTTACTTGCGTGAATACGTGAGACGATGTGGTTCCGGACAAACAAGGAACAACTACCAGAGGTTTCGGCCAACACGCCGCAATCAACGAAGCCATCTACATAATCAGAGGAGCACATAATTGAACAGTATTAATTGGTTAAAAATTTTTCCCGCGTCATGCCAGAAAGAAATAAAATTTGTCTTACGTGTCCTCCCATTGATAATCCGGTAACACCTAACGGACCGTAACCTAATCGTTCGCAAAGATGAAACAGCACCATCGATTCGAAAATCAGACATCCTCCCATCACGAATATATCGCATACATTTTGTAAAATTGTTCTTCTGCAGAAAAAATGCAACATTTGCGTAGACAAGCGCACATGTACCCGTTAAAGGTACTTGAACGCGGCAACAGAAAGACTAGGAACAGTAAATACCAACATTTGTTCTTTTGGTTTTCTTCTACCGTAAAAAGGATTTTCTAAAATAATGGAACCTATGCCAGCTTCTCTGATCAGGGGTTTTGCGATTAGATTTCTTCGTCTCCAATAATGCTGTAGCATTTAAAATGTGGCATGTGGCACGGCAAACATTCAACATTTAAAAACACACACACACACACACACAAATAAAAAACAAGAATTATTAAAAAAATTTCATGGCTGCTACGACCGCGAAGTGAGCAAAAAAAGTTGGAATGATTTTCCACGAACCTGATCGCCAGTGCCGGCAATTTGAAGGATAATGGGTTTATAGTTTTCCGATTGCCATTTTTTCGGCACTATCATCTGAAAATACGCTTTTTGACATTCCTCGGGAACAACTTCCGGCAGATAATGAGCGAAAGGCGTAAAGAAATATCCATCGATTACGCTGTATTGCCCACCATCTTCTTCCTGCAAGATACTCATTTAATCAGACTAGATTGTCTCCGTTAACATCATACGTATTACATCGATCGAATAGATTACATATTACGTTATAATACAATTTTACTGTTGATTTGGGCACTTACTCGTTCAATATAAACTGGGTAATCAGAAGAAACCAACTTGTAACACGTTTCACGATTGGAAACGATCTTACGAAATTCGCATATCCTAACAACAGATTCGTTGGCAAATTAACAAATTTGAAATACACACATATTATGCAATCGCCAACAATCGTGAAAAAGTAAAATTACAACACTTACTTTTTTAAATTTTCAGGTTTACCCCAACCTTTGGTGAAATATTTGGAGAATACTAAACTTCGATAGAACTGATCTAACCTGTTAGGCATTCTACGACACCAAATATGTAGACGAAACAAACGACTTCTGTCTTAGTTTGCGACCTAATAAATCGTCATTTCAGTCTTCATTTCGAGTTTTCAACGTATTAATTCGTAACGTAGCAAGAAATCACCAAATGAAATATACTCTGCAAAAGAAAACTCAAAATCAAAAACAATCCAAGTTATAAATAGTACGAGTGTGACTTTGATATGGTAAAACTAGATGATACGTAAAACAAAACAACCAATGACAGGCAATAACAATCTGTATCACACTAACACTATCAACAGCAATATCATCAACACCACCACATACACACAAAAACACAAATCCGCAACAATGCTACAAAACTATAAAATCAATGTTACCAGCGTCGGTTTGAAATGTCAAATTCACGACAGTAATTAAAATATTTTGATTTTTACACGATATCGTCGAAATTTTTATTAAATTTTATTGTCATAAAAAATTGTATTCATTAGTTACTCCAAAGCTAGAGAAAGACGAGCACATTCTAATTTTTTAACGAATAAAACGATTTCGTTGATCCGTTGCTACGCATTTTTAGTTTCATTTATATACTCGCACTGAAATTTTCACAAACCATCCACAACCAAAACAAACAACAACTTCGATTGATAACATTGATAATAACTTGATTAGGTGAGATGAGATGAAAGCTGAAAGAAGAGGGATTATAAAAAACAACTTGGCGTGTATGAAAAATTGGAAAAACAAAGTAAAGTCGACAAAATCAAACATTGTGGAACCAAGTTGACATTTGGGCGTACAATACGTAAATAATGAAGGACGAATGCTTTATTTTATAGACCATCTTGCGTATTGTTTCGCCATTACCTACTCGTAGGATAGATAACATTCATTTCATACTTGTTGGAACGTTCTTACGTACGAACAAGTTGTTTTTCAGGTACTTATGTAATCTCATTATCTTTGCGTACAAACTGCGCCTTTTTTCAACATATAATTTATGATTTGTGTCTCTCCACCTTTCTGGAAATCGTACATTAATTGTTCCTCTGTTCAACAGCCTTGTATGTACACATTGAAAATGAAAAAAAACGAATTAGTGAGATTTGAAAACTGTAAAATTTTAAGAAATGGTAACATAGAAATCGACGACTATTTATACGTGAGAAATGGTAAAATTGAAGATCAAATGAAATTGTATTTCGACGAAAAAGTTGAACCGGATAAAAGAATTGATTGCAAGGGCGCTCTTCTCTCTCC
The DNA here is from genome assembly GCA_900060175.1 of Ferrisia virgata. Classification (NCBI taxonomy): domain Eukaryota; kingdom Metazoa; phylum Arthropoda; class Insecta; order Hemiptera; family Pseudococcidae; genus Ferrisia; species Ferrisia virgata. Next base: position 6,480 of record FIZR01005640.1, read on the forward strand.
CGGATTACTGGATATACAAGTAAATGGTGAGTGTTTTTTTCGTAGCCTTTTATACGTACACTCGGTGTACTGTAATCTGTGTGCCGTATAGACAGACAGCGTACCAATAATTTACATAGTTCGAAACCGTGGCGGATTCAATTATGTATATACACGCTAAATTTACGGTCTACTAGAAGAATGTAAAGTAAAGTGCAGGATAATCATCGTGTTTCTAGGAGGTTTTGGAATAGATTTTTCATTCAACGAACATAATGTCGAAGAAGGATTAAACACCGTTGCCGAAGGTATCTTACAGTACGGCGTAACAGGCTTCTGTCCGACCTTAGTTTCTTCACATCCGGATACTTATAGAAAAGTGATATATTCGCTGGCGTTATTTTTGCTAAACGTTGCGTATAATGAAGTGAACTAAACACCGAGTATTGTGACAGGTCCTACCGAAAATGGGTTCAACAACGGGTGCCATTAATTTAGGAATTCATCTAGAAGGACCTTTTATTAACGCTGATAAAGTTGGCGCTCACGCTAAAGCACATCTGCGCACCTTGAACCACGTACGTTTTTATTTTATTATTATTATTATTATTATTATTTATTTATTTATTTATTTTTTCAGCTCATACTTCAATCTCAGTTATTTATTTACGAAGGGATATCGAATAATTATCATTCCCCCTGCAATAGTGGCCTTCCGAAGCGATGTGCTCTAAAATTTATTCAGTACGTATAAACGTACATTTTTGATTAAGAAAATATGTTCTTCAGAAAAATTCAAGTTTTTTCACGCATATTTACTCAAATTTTAATACGTCTATATCCTATATCGCATTTGCGACGAAGACTGCACAATTTTTGGCAAATCTAGGGCTGCAGTCAAGCCATAATTATACCTCGCCACCGTTAAACTACTCTGGAATTTTACTGTTTTTCTAATTCCAACCCGTGGCGGTTTTACATATTCTGCCACTAGAGGCACATTTTCTGCCAGCATTTGAAAAAAAATAAGTGACGAAAACGTCATGCAATAACTATCACTTGAGAAGAGAGAAATAACGCTCGAGCGAAGTATTAAGAATAGGGGGTCAAAAAACGGTATTTTAGCGCATCTTGTTACTGTAGATGTCAAATTTTATTACTTGTCGAAATTGAATTATTCTGCAAAAAGGTACAATACACTTCGGTTCGACAAAGGAGAGGTTAGAGGATTTCGATTTTGTTGGATATTTTAGTAAATCAAACATATATCTATATCGCGAGCGAAGCGACGGTGAAAATTTTACAAAATATTAGGTACGTGCAAAGAGTCGATGAAAGACCGTAAACATGGGAAAATTAAATAAAAATTACAAAACTTCTTATCTCTAAAAATGGGTTGCCATGGGCACAAATCCACAAATCCAAAGATACTCATCGGTAAAACCGCCACTGATTCCAAAATTTCATAATTTCCTATTTTTTCCAACTTTCACCAACTGTCACACAATTTTTCCAACTCTCGAATGCTCGGAGGGGTGAGACACTGCCACCCCCTCCCCCTTACACACACACACACACACACACTCGTTCGGTAGGCCTCTGATCATCAAAGTTATACTACGTAACTGCGTATTACCCAGAAATCGTACCTCTTGAAATTGAAAAAGAATTAGAATTTTTCATAGTAAAAATATTTCAGCTGGTACAGTAAGAAACCAAATTCCAAAAAAATCGTAGACACCTCGCGTGACCACCACGTCTGTTCACTTCTGCCTGCATTTAATAAATTTCGAAAGCGTTTCCCGTTCTTCAACTGCTTCGATGGTTTGTTCGAAAACGAGATAATAAATAGAAATTCGCGAAACTAGTACGTCAACGTTTCTAAGAATATCGTTCTCGAATCGAGTGACCAAAAATATGTAGGATAAAAGTACCCGCTTTGCAAGTATATTGTAACGAAGTGACACTGCACAGGGCATGGACAGCGTTATGGAAACGTATGGCAATTTGAACAACGTTAAGATCATTACCATAGCACCGGAAGTAGACGGAGCGTTAAGAACTATAGCAGACCTGAAGCGGAGCGGAATAGTAGTGTCAATTGGTACGTTATCGCATCATTATTGGTTATGTGACACAGTCTCGTTTAGCTACCCAAAGACGAGCAGGTTTTACCAATCTTATTAGTATAGAAACACGTTCAATTTTTACCTGTTGTATCAGTTACGTTTCGAGACACGCCTATTTCACACCTGGTACGTGGACCGCCTAAGTAGCCTACCTAGCTAGTACCCACCCAAAAACGTAAATCTTCTTGTACCTATTTTTAATTACGCAAACGATTGAATTCGTTTGCGTAATTAATTTCGCGTTATAATGGTGTTTTAGCGTGGTTTTACTATCACATTTCACGCTATACTTTTGCGACTTTGTTCGCAATATATTCTGGGAAATCGGTCGTTAACAATTTGTATAGATTGAAGGTACATATCTACATTAAGTGTTTCAAGTGCCCTCGAAGTGAAAAGGTGTAAAATAAACAAGTCTGCCACTTCATTAAATCGTATACGTCGAATAAATAACTTACGAGCGTAATTATTGTTGAAAGATGTTGCACTTTTCTCGTCTCGACCCCGCGTATCGAATTCATTTCAATTTAATAACCAGAAAAAAAAAGGTCGTTTTTTTAACGATTTTCAAAGCCTTCTAGTATATATTTAAGACGACCGATGATAGATCGAGCCCTATATACACAACGAGGAAGAGAGTAGGTGGTAGGTGGTAGGTGTAAGCAAGTAGATAGGCCTCCACATACCTAAATAGTAAGGTAGCGTGATGATTAAGCGATGATACGATGTTCGTTTTTTTTCGCTCTGTCGATCGTATTCCACGAACGTTGTTCTAGTTGTTGATTTTTTTTTTTTTTTAACGTTTAACGAGCCCCTGAAATGAAAGTACTTAGTACTACGTATTATTATCATTATTATTACTACGGTATTTATTTATTTATTTATTTATTTATTTATTTATATAATTTTTTTGCACATTTTATCAGGCCATTCAACGGCTAATTTAAGTACTGCCGAAGAAGCGGTGAAAAACGGAGCTACTCTCATAACGCACTTGTTTAATGCCATGCCTCCGGTAAGTACGCGTACATATAGCCAGAAATAGTGGTACGATATGTACAATTGTACGTGTTATGTCTATATATATATATATGTGTGTGTGTGTGTGTAATTTTTACAGTTTCATCACCGTGATCCGGGAATATTGGGTTTGCTGACGTCGGAAAACATCCGCGACAAACCAATTTACTTCGGTTTAATTAATGACGGGTGTCACACCGATCCGGCGGCTGTAAGGATCGCTTATCGCGTAAACTACGACGGTAAAGTAACACGCACGCACGCGCATACCAAATACCGAAAATCGATTTAATCGAACGATTTTTCCGTCTATAGGTTTGGTTTTGGTGACGGACGCTATTTCGGCGGCTGGACTCGCGCAAGGTACTCATCGTATCGGCGATCTAGAGATAAACGTGCAAGGCAACTGCGCTTACATATTAGGAACCAACACTCTGTGCGGCAGTATTTTACCGTTAAATAAATGCGTCAACTTATTCGACGAGTTCAACAGTAAGTAAGGCCTACGCAATCATACGAAGGCAAACTCGACTGAATTTCGATAATTTTACGTAAACAGAGTGCGGTAAGGTTAAAGCCATCGAAGCGGCCACGTTGCATCCTGCACGAGTTCTCGGCATATCCGATCGCAAAGGTACGCTGAATGCGGGCGCCGACGCCGACATCACATTCTTCGACGAGCGAAATCTGGACGTGTTATCTACGTGGATTGACGGTTGTTGCGTGTATTCCAAGCGCAACGACGTTTACGAAATTATCGCCGATTAACGAGCACGCCGCACCGTCTTTCCATATTTCACCTTCACGTACCTGGGGTCTGGTAGTCTGGTAGTCTGGTCTGGTGGTCTGATGGTCGGTCGCGCCATAATTATACATCTACTATTTTAGCGTGTATTTTTACCTTTCTACCCATTTATACTGTTTTTTTTTTTTTTTTTTTTTTTTTTTTTTTTTTTTTATTCTTTTTTTTTTGTTTCTTTTCTTCATTTTTTTTTTTTTTTTTTTTTTTTTTTTTGGTCGGTTAAATAACGGTTGAAATTTGTGACGCGAATTACGCGACGACGATGACGACGTTCCAGACAGGAGGACACAATTACGAAATGTCAAAGTCGAAGGGAAAGAGGAAATGAAGCGGGTATTAAAAAATATCTCGTTGTATTGGTACGGACTCGACTATGTAGTTAATGTAGGTACTACGAATATACAAATGTATCTGTAGACTATACTTGGTGTTGGTACCTGCCTATACTTTGCAATATTGGCACCGTCTTCTCTTGTCGTGTATAACGGTCATAGTCTTCGCGATAGATACTGGTTGGGCGTAGGTGAGATGAGAAGGGGAGGTACATTTACGTCAGATATCGAAGTCCGGTTATGATAACTTCTTATAATATGTATTATTATTAATTAATTCCATTGAAAGAGCGAACGAGAGACAGAGAAGGGGAAAAAAAAAGAAGTAAAACCCAAGACGCGACGTGGCGTGTTATTCGATATTATAAATTTAGGAAGAGGTGTACTTCTACTTGTGTGAAATACATGCACACTGTACGATAGTAAAATGTATACGAGATATCGTTTAATAATTTAACACGCGATTGATAAGGGCGAAAATGGTATACATTTATGATGTAGATAAAATAAAAGACCACGTTGCGTTCTATACAAAGGTGCATTGTAATATTTAGTTTAGATTTGTATTTTTGCAGTTTTTAATCGCGATAGGGAAGATACGTAATCAAATTAAAATGAAATGAAGTTTAGAATTTTGTTTCTGTGCTCCGCCTGGGCGAGAGCGAGAGAGGGAGAGAGAGAAGAGTGTAGTTGTTTTGAAATTCTCAGGGTCGAAAATTTTAACTCAAGCCGATATGAAATGATCGAAAGAAAAATTACGGCACGAATAAGTGGTGAAGAAGAGAGGAATGGTCGTAGCCGAGCTGATAACGCTGCCGTGGCCTAAATTTGCACGAGAATATTGATAATTGATATTTCCTGTTGGGAAGTCTTTAGAAACGTGGTAAAACTGCACAGATGCGAAAAATTGATGTTTTTTGATTGGACGTTTTCACGTCACGCTATAACCGTTATTTTTGATGAAGTATCGATTTCAAAATCGTTTAAAATGGGGCCTTTGGCGATGATTCACGAATAAATTGTTTGCGTGGGATCGATCTTGAAATTTTAATTCCTTGTTTGTGGTTTTTGCAATTTTAGAAGAAAAGAAAAAATACGATCATTTTGCATAGAAGTTTTCAAATAAATCTTTTGCACTTTGAGAGAAAGTTCGGTGGATAATTTGCGGAAGAATTACGAAGAAATGTAAACGCTAATCTAGAAACGTTGGTTATAATAATTTTCCGAATCATTCGCGAATAAATTGTTTGAAAATGAGTCCGACATAATAACCTTACAAATTTTCTGAAATCGTTGATGAACGATTCTGATTGAATGAAATGATGAAGATATCGAGAGAGATGTTGAAAAATTGATTCTAATACGAGAAATCAACACATTGGAGTCCGGAGTCAGAAGCTCTCGCAGTTGGGCTCTTTTTAAAGCACGGTTCCGGAGTTGCGGTTCAATATTTAAAATGGAAAAAACCCAGCCTTAGGGCTCTAACTTAGCACTTTGAATGGAAGAGGCCTGGCTCCATCTTTGGAGCTCAACATTTCAAGCTGACGGAGTCTGTATTCGGACGGGAGGTTGAATATTGAATATGAACGAAGCTAAAGCCTGTGTTTTTATTTTAGGTGGAGTTCAGCTCCAAAAACAAAATTCAACTTATCGTTGATAATGGCTCATTATGCATAAAGCTTGAAAACAAAAGGTTACGCAGAAGCTCTAAATTTTGATCAAGTTGTTGATTTTCAATTTCTTTCTCATCAATTTTAAGTACTTCGAAGTTTCTTTGAAGTCCAATTCTGGAAATCCATAGCGGAACGAGACAAAATATTGTATCAAGCCCCGGAGCTCAAACCTAATCCCTTCAAAATGCAATATCCAACTCTAGGGCTCTTCAAAATGTCCAACTTTGTAAGGCATCAGCAGCCGGAGTCCTTCAGAATATATAATGTGCTCTGAAGCTTGAGCCTGATCCCTTCAACATGCCATACCCGATTCTAGAGCTCTTCAAAATGTTCAAATTTGTGAGGCGTCAACAACTGGAGTATAATGCGGCTCTAAAGCTTGAGCCTGATCCCCTTCAAGATGCTATACCCGACTGTAAAGCCCTTCAAAATGTCCAACTCTGTGAGGCACCAGCAGTCTGAGTCCTTCAGAATGTATAAAGTGGTTCTGGCTTGAGCCTGGTCCCTTCAAGATAATGGTTTCGGATTCAAGCGTCGGAGCCCTTTGAAATGTCTCATTCAGCTTCAGAGCTGCAGTTGAAGCCCTTCAAAATGCTATTCGTGACTTCAGAGCTCTTCCAAATTCCAAACGTGGCTCCGATGCCGAAGCCAGATGCCTTCGAAATTCCATCTTCGGTTCCAGAGGCCTGTGAAATAACGCGAAGCCAGATCCGTCTGTATCTGCTCTGGATGTGGTCATCGTTCTGAATTTTAAAGTGGTCGCTTTCATGTTCCGGTCATCAATGTTTCATTCCAATCACCGTTCCAGCAACTTAATCGTTTCATTTTTCATTATTCCAATGGTCTCTTCGACAAAGTGACAAATAATCGCCGATTTGGATGTTTTTTCAATTTACACGTGAAGATGTGTTCGGTTTTCTGCGATTTTTTCATTGATGTAAATTTTTTTGAAGATTTTATTCGTCCATAATTTTGCTCGTTACAGGAAAAAAATAAATTTTTTTAAATATTTTTTTAGAGGTTTCGCGTGTTTTGGGCTGTAAAATAAAGACTATCAAGTTTTTCATCATTTAGCATTTTGAATAAACTATTTTGAAGATTTTCGGTGAACTCTTCCAGTTGAATTCCAGTCACATTTCCAGTTAGTTAATCGTTCTTGTTCTAGTTCTCGTTGATGTTTTCTATTGTTCCTGTTGCGGTCGTGAGACTCATCGATTTATTTTTTCCAGTTACCGTTCCGAGTTCCATTCTGGATGGCTGTATGAGGCTTCGATGCTCTGTGAACAATTTCTCGTTGGCGAACAATTCTTTGCGATTAGAACTGATTTATTTGTACGATAAGTTATGCTATTTAATGCAGACCTGATGAGCAAAACCTGAATAAAACCTATAAAACGAGCAATAACGTGTTAGATTCAGTTTTTAAGGGAGCAAAACCAAAACCCGAACAATTCTTTTGTTCTTTCGTCGAGTAAAACTACAGACACCAGAACTACAAGATATCCATTTCGTGGTCCCAAGGGTAAGGAGAATCGGTAATTAGTTACTCCTGGTTTATCCTGTAGAGGCGCTGATCACTACGGGTCCGGCTATTGCCCAGTACTGTATAATAACTCTTTCCTTAGACCAAAACTATAAGTGCTGTATGACTTTATGGCAGCACATCCAAACTCTATGATCTCAACCAATCGAAAAGCAAAAATTTCAGAGCACGTCTCTGCAGGAGAGGGGGGATCAAGTTAACAGCGCTCCTAACGGTTATAGTCGTGAACAACTCTGTAATCCGCTTAGATGGGCATGTTGTTGTTCCAGTATATGTTAAAAAAAAAAAAACCGATAACGAACCAATTCAAATCAAATTGTTCTTTCTAGAGCAGAACTAAAAACCAAAACCAATTCAAAATATCCAACATCCAACTTTCATTATATTCTTGTGTTTTCTTGTTTTTTTATCCTTTTGTATTCGCTACTTTGAATGGAATAAAAGTAATTTAGATGTGTTTTCACTACTGTTAGGTGTTTAGGGCTGTTTGGAGCAGTGAGCAAAATCAAAACAAATTAAATATTAGGAACAGACCTAGTAATGAAATAAAATGGTTTATTAACCAAAATCAGAACAATAACCGAAAAAAAAAGAAAAACGTTTTGTTTACCAGTCTTGGTTTTATGCTTGTGTAAAATTACTGAATCGTTCGTCTGCTGTTGGTGATTATTCGAGTAAGAATTATTCGGTTAGTTTGTAAATTTCCAGTTAGAAAAATTTTCTTTTACCTGTCGATTTAAACAGTTCGTTAATCAAATGGTTCTGATTCGTATCAGATGAATAGCAGCTCTTCTGTTGCGAATCTTACAAAAATTCATATACTGGTAATCTCCCAAGTCGAGCGGTTTCAATCACAAATACTACTACGCGCAGAGCGTAGTAGCGATTTTTCTTTTCATCATTACGTAGCATTTGCTCGAACAATTGGTGCATTGCACCGTTATCGACTCGACAGCTTGAAGAGATTCGTTGGAAGATGTATTACTTGCACCGCTATTCGTAATTTACGGGATTCTCTTCCAGTGATGGTGATGATGACGACGACCACGACAACGACAACGATGCTGGTACAACGTTATTTTAACGGGCTTCCTATTATGTGCTATGGCGGAAAAAAAATATATATCGAATACCATCGATTCCGATGATAAGCGATCAGTAATGTCGTCGAAAATGATGATGTAATTTTTGTAGACAGATATGACTATCGCTGACGTGGATGAAAAGCTACAAAATTACGACTGCTTGCTCTCACGCGATAGGTTGAAGTCTAATAAAGTTTAGTGCTGCTATCCCTTCCTTTTTGGTTTTCTTCCATTATCGACGTTCCTACTAATATGACCATGAAAATAATCCCAATTCGTCCAAAAAAAAGAAAGATTTTTTTTCTTTGGTGGTTCGTTGGTTGACTTGGTCAAAAGAAAAGAAAATCGAAAAAATTATACGTCGTAGAATATAAAAGATCTGTCTTTCTTTGAATTTTTTCAAACGAAAAAAAAAATTCTCACAGAATACCACCTATGATAAAATTAGTTTTATTTTGCCAACGCCTACTTTCATTTTTTTTTTTATTTTTCGCTAGCACATACATATTTTCGAATCGTTTTTAATTAATCGATAGTACCAGCGATAAATAAAAAAGAAACACGCGATAAACCTTTCGTAATTAGCTCGAAACGTGTGATCATTCAATTTTTTTTCTCTTCGGTTTTTTATCTCGTTTTTTTTTTTTTTTTTTTTTTTTTTTTCTTTTTC